>UELV01175000.1:0-57051 GCA_900490015.1 Megastigmus stigmatizans | reverse complement strand
ATATATATATATATATATATATATAGCAACGATAATGCCAAGAAAAACATGAAAAGTTGGTACCGTAACGGTATTGGTAAATTACTTTTATGAAAATCGCATATATGTTGTACCTTAAATTTGAACCCCTAATGTATTCTTATATTACTTTGTTTTGTATGAAAAAGTTTTTTAAACACATTTATGTCTATTTCATATTTCTATTGTTATGTAAAGTAGAAAGCGGGTAACGTTTACAGATGTTAAAAAACTTTTACATATATAAGGGTTAAATAAATTTTTGATTCAGTGTCCTATTTTTTATTAATCAAATTGAATAAAATACTCTATTTTTGTTTATCATTTTCAATGATATAATTAAATAATATTCCATAAAATAATGAATTGTTTCAAACAAATAAAAAATTACGATGATTTTAAAAGGAAAATTGAATTTGATATATGATACTAATAGTATTAGATATTTAATTATTATATATATAGTACTTAAATATCTGTTAATTAATGAATACATTTCATCATTTTATTTAAAATGAGTAACCGAATGTCGATGAAATAGACCCCTAACTTGCCGTTCGATGTTGCATTGAACGTTTATCACATGAGGGTCTACGGCAAAGTGATAACGAATAAGTAGTCATGAGAAAATAGTCGGTAATTTAAAATTACTGTGTAATCAATTGCGAATAAGTTAGGCAATATAAATGGTGAATTCTGTTTGGAAAGGAATATTTTCACCCATGCTATTGACTTAATTTCTTTCACTGCGATATTAAATTATACTATTAATAATGGCGGGCATGAAGTAATAAAAAATTATAGATATTTTGAGCTCCCAGATTGCGTACTAGGATAAGATATCTTATCCAAAAGCAGAGGATTACTATATATATAAATAAGCGCATGCACGAAAGGGTTCATAAAATAGCGTCGTTTATTATAACATTAACATCAGTTTAATACGCAATCATACGCTATACTTATTTACCACTATAAGTAAATCGCGCTTAAAAGATAAGTAGACAATTTTTAACGTGTAATAATTGATTATTCACTTATTTCAAGTACATTTGACTTATTTGAATTGAGAGAGTCTTATTTCAATATTTTTAATAATATTAATATTTAGATCAGCTGTTACAAATATCCATGTAAAATTGAATAATAACAGAATGTATGATTTCTCATTAAAAACTCGTTAAATCACTATTCATTACTTAATAAATATGTTTCCTTTGCATGGTGGAACATAAAAAAAATTAAAGTAGAAAGAAATGCTGTGTCGTCAAACTCTCAAAGGCATTTTCTTTGATGATCCACAAAAACTGTCGATATCCTAGCAAAGGACAGTCGGTGCACACTGTTTATGTACAATCCGCATCAAGCCTATACGAGACACACTTGTTTACCGGTAGTCCTATCGTGCTTCGCGCGGGAAGTCCTGTACAGCGAGTTTACGGCTATGCCAACCTCCAAAGAGAATAAATTAGTGTTACAGAGCTTCGTATCAGTTTACGCATACTTTGCTTCTTGACTGTATCACCAGCAGAGAAGTATACCATTTTATACCATTTTTCTCGAGTATTTTAGAAATTCGTGCTTTGAAGATTGTATGTGGTGCTGTGCACCTGATATACGGTGGAGGATTTCACTGACTTTTTTAAATGAAGTTTTTAATAGAATACAGATTTTGTTAAGTTAATATTGAGGTTTGAGGTGAGAGATAACTTATATTGTTTCAAAAGATTCAGATGATGAATTTTAATGGATACAGCTCAGTTTTATAAATTTTCATGTTCTTATAGAGTTAAGAGAGGCTCTAGCGGTACGTTGTGCATTCGGCAGTACATAACCTTCGCGTAAATTGACGTATTTATAAAAAAATATCTTGCCGTGATAATAATCATTTTTCAAGTCGCTAAATATTGTTTATTAATTTTTCTATCACTACAAAGTCTTTCAAACATTTTCAATTTTAGTTGATTTAATGTCATTCGATAAAACAACTCCCCAGAAAAGGCGATGTTAAAATGATTTTTTTTTTCACGCTTCTGAAGCCCTGTAATCTCACAAAAATTTAACTGTAAATTTATTAGGAGTTTATCTACGAACCTGTAAATTTTCGTTAAAATGTTAATTTTAAATCTGTTATAGGTAGAAGCTTCTTATAGAAAAATTTAAATGTTCTTAAAATAAATTTGTCGCTCCTTAAATCCACGCATATAATTCCACAAACCTTCATTTATAGTATTATTTCATAGATTTTTGAATGAAATTATGTTTATAAATTTAAAAAATATTTTTTCTAAGATATTTCCTCTAATCCATTAACGGAAAAATGTTTATTTTTTCTTAGGTTTTGATAATGTAACTTTTTATGTACACGTCTTGGAAAAAATTCTTTAATATAGTAAAATTCTATCTATATGTACAGTGTTTTTGATAGTTTTAAGTATTATCTGTCAAATTCCGTAGCAAGAGCTGGTCTGGAAACCAATTTAAAAAAGTTACGACATATTTTTGAAAAAAAAAATTTCTCATTATTTCTCTTTTAAATTTAATGTTTTGTATGCTGCGGGTCTTGTACATTCGCTTATAGATTTCATTTATTGGGAGCTGAGATTTGTACTTGAATTATTGGAAATAATATTAAGCTCCATAATTTCAAATTTTGCAGTGGTCTGAAACTTTTGTTATTAATTAAAGCAATTTTATTAGAAAGCTTTTTTTTTAAAGATTTAACTTCTTTTTTTAGTGGGTTGTGCACGATTTTTTAATAATCTTAAAC
Organism: Megastigmus stigmatizans; assembly: GCA_900490015.1. NCBI lineage: Eukaryota > Metazoa > Arthropoda > Insecta > Hymenoptera > Megastigmidae > Megastigmus > Megastigmus stigmatizans. The sequence goes on along the minus strand of UELV01175000.1, from coordinate 54,263 downwards.
CACAAACTTAGAAAATCTTCTGTTAGTGCAAAGCATGAAAATATTACATCATGAGTTTTGTTGCTCAAAGAGTTTTGTAACATCTCCGCTTGATAAAGTAGAAGTAGCTACTTACGTATGGTAAATTTTTTTTGTGGTTTAGTATACTGCAAAAATTCAATGCGGCAGGTATTTCAGGTATTTAACACTATTTCTGATATTTGAAATACAATATTTCGACTTCTGATAAATGAAATTGCAAAATCCTAGCCAGGTTTTAAAGCACAGATGTTGGCTGTAAGTTTGATTGGAATTGTGACTGTTTAAGCAGGCTTCTCTACATTCAAAATATCGAATTTTAACCAAAATTTCATTAAATCACGCTTTTTTTCAAATAATAAGTTAAAACTTTTTTAAATTGACTTGTAGACCGATTCTAATGATGTTATTTGAAATGTGACACTTTAAACACTTGAAAATACTGAATCTATAGATTCTTTTTGCAAAACGTATACGTGAAAAGTTACCGATTCAAAAGTTAAGAAAAAAGTTTCGCTTTCAAGTAAATTATCTTTGGAAAATTGATATAATGTATAGTTTTTCAGTCTTAAATGAATATTATGAGCAAGTTAAATCATGATAAAGGTTGTGTTGTTTACTGTGATTTGCATAGAGCATAAAATTCAATTAGTTTAAGTGTCAATTCATCAATAAATTCATTTTTCAAGATGCTTAGAACTTTTCATATTACATTGAGAAAGTTAAAGAAACCTTCTTTGCTTGACAGGAGTGAAAATGAATTTTTCTGTCCTGTGCGAAGTTTCAAGTGCAGAAAAAGGTGTGTGCGAGAGAGAATCGTTAGCGCACCACGCCAAGGGTGCGACTTGTGCATTGTCTCTCGAGGGTTGTTCTAATGTTTATTGTTACTCTTTGCTCGCTGGCCAGAGGGTGCCACCATCGTGTCTTACATATTTAAGTTGCACGCCCCATTAGAGCCTCGACTTTTCAACAAAATGAGTCTTTTTTGCGTTTCTTCAAATTCTTTCTGTCGACGCGCTGTGCCGGCTTTGTTTCCCTACTCTTACTTTCGTTTCTTTTTCTCTTTGAGGGAAGTCTCGTAGGAATATAGACTTGCTTCGTCTATAAACTTTGTAGTAGTTTTGAATAAGTCAGCTTAAGAAAAGAATATGTTTGGTTTTTGATTTTTGATTTTCAAAAGCATTAACACTTTCTTGTCTTATTGTGTTATTGTATTAAGAATGTAGCTATGTATACGAGGAAAATTTTGTTAATTATGACTTAGAATTTTTAAAAGGTGTTAAGATGTGGGTAGTATTGTACTTAAACATTGACCACGCATTTATAACTATTTAATCTCGGCTTTTGTTCTAATTCAAATATTATTTAATAGAAGTAAAAATCAAGCGGCTATTCATTCAAAACCGCAGTATCGAATTATTGAGAATATTCCGTGCGTATAATATGACTAACTTTTATTGATAATTTAGTGTGAGTAACAATTTATTTTTGTTTAACTCTTTGATTCTCTTCTAATAAATCCCGAATCGCTATTTTCAAATTAGTTATTTTCATCTGTATAATAATATTACTACTCAAGTTTTCAGTGAGTGATTAAATTTTAATTTCAGAACTTTCATAAGAATAAAAACAAACAGCCAAGCATGAGCTAGAAGGACTGAAGCAAGAGATCATACCAATATACGAAAGTATTAAAAACACCCAATTAACTTCCGACGTTTTTTCTCTGTTCTAATTAGCCTTGTGAAGATAAATAAGTTTTACTGCAGCATTCAACTTGACGAGGCCCCTTCGCATTCTGTTTTATACATGTAAAAGAGCCTTGGAAAATAACCTCTTTACAGATGAGAATGAACGCATAAAACTAAGAAAATGAAAATTAGAGTGAGCTAAAATGCTGGGAATAATACGAAGCAAAGTAAAAAATATTCGAGAGATGATAAATACAACATAAATTCTTTTTATTTCGACAGAATATTTTATCTTAAGGTTTTTTTTATAATATAATGATTCTGAAAAAAGTAAAAAATCAGTTTTTGCGTAAATTATTTATGAATAAACCTTGCTAACGGATAGAAAAACTTTGGTTATGCTAACTCAAGTCCTTAGTTGACTCATGTTTACTTGTGAGAACTAAAGACTTTAGTTACATCATCTAAATTTTTTGTTGTCACGGCCAAAGTACTTTGGGTGTCACATACAATGCCATTAATGATCTTGGTTTGATTGTGCTATCGAAAGCTTTGGTTCTAACATCCATTCGAAAGGGCTGTGACAACCAAAGAAAATTATTACGTTTTGATCGTCTTTGGATGTGAGAATCAAAGTGATTTTACGTTATAAGTAAAGAATGCTCACTTATTTTGATTATCGGTTTTGTCCACGGTGTAAGAAAAATGTACCGCGTAAAAAGTTTACATGAGATCTCATATGGGATCATGATGAATTAGCCTATAAAGGTGTAAGTTAAGTATAATTTTGTATGTTTGTATATGATATCTCGTATGACGTATACTGTCTTAAATATCTACTCTACTTTTTTCCTTGTATATAAGTCCCTTGAAACATTATGGTTCGACAACTATTATTTCACCAACTAAGAACAAAAACTGAACGATTACAAAGTTATTTTGGTAAAAAGTTTAATAACTTAAGTTAACGGCGATTATACGCCGTTTAATTGATAAATTATTTTTTGTACTTAATAGGTAGTTATGGTTACATTTACCTGTAGGCCAATTATTCTACTATAATATTGCAATATCTAAATATTTGGATGTCACAATTAAAGTCTTTTGGACCTTATAATTTGGTTGTACCGTCCAAAGCTTTGGATCTCACAACCAAAGAGTTTTTTCCGGTAAATAATTCTTGCAATTAAAACCTTCTCTCCCGATGTCTGGAAATATGATTAGTTATCTCTCTGAAATTGCAGTAAAAGTTACTCGATTATAGCTGAGAATGTACTGTCTTAAACAAAAAGTATATTCTTTTGTAAAAACGCTTCTTTCTCAAGCACACTCGAACGATATTCATCGCATTATATGCGCTCTCGCGCGCGCCCTACGATCGCCGAGGTGGCAGCGACTCTAGGGCCAGCCGTTACCATAAATTCTTAATTCGAATCGACGCGTAAAACTGAAAGTTAAGCAAGTTCGCTGCGGCATTAGCCGTAACAATGCTGCGCGTAAGTTCTTACGGTAACGATGCTGTAACGGCGCCCAATTCCTCGCGATAAAGTTACCCGACCGATGGGACCCACAAGAATTAAACTCGCTGGAAAGGGTTGTGTGCTTTCTCTCTCTGTCTTTCTCTCTTTCTCTTACTCTTGTTCTCTTAGTCTCTCGTTCTCCCTGTGTTTCACCCTCTCACGAATTTTCGACTCTTTCTAATACGAATCGCAATTGCCGCTCTGCGCGCATTTCGCCAATTTCTTTTAACGTTCTCTTTTATTCGAAATGTCAGTGAATAAAGCTCCTTTGGTTTACATCTCCAAGTTTGAGATAATCATTAGATTATTTACATTTTAGTTTATTTTATAAAAATAAAATATATTTATTTAAATATTTAATTTTTTCCTTTTACTTTATCGTAAAATATTATAAATGTATGAGTAAAAAAACAGGTTGCACTTGATTCTGATTCATGAACATTAAAGTATTATGACAGAGACTAGTTTTAAAAGAAACAAGTGAAATTTAAAAAAAGTAAGATGTTTTATACGAAAACGTTAAAAGAGCTGTTCATCCTCAATGCGAATCTAACTTTGTTACTGTAAAATGTAAGGGTTCCGATAGAAGCACCTCATTGGACTGAAATTAGTAAAAATTAACAAAAGACTTGGTTCTCGTCGCTCTGGCATTCAGCGACCGCAATCGTGGCCGAATCGCGAACCACAATTTCGTAAATGGGGCTGTTTGAGTCTTAGAACAAAAGATGTAATAATTCTGGTCCGCTTCCCACCTCAACCCTTATTTTAACTCGCACTCTCTCTCTCTCTCTTTGTCTTTCTCTCTCTTGCTCTCTTCTACGATTTATATCTTTCAGCTCCATCTTGTCTTCTTGGATTTGCTACATTTGTTTCCACAATGATTATGTTACCGTTATCATAAATTGTAGTTTTTATATATTTCAAAAAATCCAATTCTTTCAAATGCACTTTAATGAATTTTTCAACCTAAAAACTAAGTTTATACAATTCCACGTTAAGATATTGATGAATCTAGACATATACTCCATAGCGCACTCATAAGCTTGTGTATGTGATTATTAAAGAATTCTTAACTTTGGTGTGAAAGCTCTGTAATCGATATTTATGTTCTATCGAAAAAGTTTGAATAAAATAGCAATCAATACGAGAATGAATAGGCAGTACGTTGACAAATGGGTTCTCCTGCTTCATAATGAATTCATATAATAAAATATCAGCGGTGTAGGGGTGGCGAGTCAGCGCGTTAGGAACCGCAGAAAGTGTTGCGAGGGGGTGGGTGTAAGCATTTTAATTAAAGCCCATGGAAAATATTTAATTTTGAATAATTAATGATTCGAGGCCGCTTCCGAATTTTCCTACGCCCTTGTTTCTCTCTCTCTCTCTCTCCCTCTCTATCTCTCTTTCCCTTCGTGCAAGACGCTTTATCTCCCATTGTTTTCTCTCTCTCTCTCTCTTGGATTATTCTTAATTTCAGCACAACCATTCAACTGCTCCCACATCACTGTCATCTTTGTACATGATATTTTTGTATTTATAGCTAATTCATCATGCTATTTACGTTACACTTGTAAATAATAAATAATTTCGGGTTATAACCTTAAATAGGAAAATGAAGGTGCTGAAAATGAAATATAAAGACAATATACATAAAAAGATGCGGCAGATAATTTAAAATGATTATAATGAAGAAATTAGAGAGCTATTTTTTTGAGTTCTCATTTAAGAATTCATAGATTTGTCAAGTCAAACGAAATAACGTTACTTAGATGAGATATCTAGACATAGTACTGAATGTGGTTAAAAAATTTTGAGGTTCACTTCAAAGTTACTTTATGCTAAAATCATTCATTATCAGAATGTTGTAAAAGGGAATAAGAAAGTTATCGAATTCTATCTAGATGTTAGCTAGTCAGAACATGTTAGAAATTAGAAATTTTTTTTCGTGTATGTTTAATTTTTTTTTAATTTTTAGTAGCTATTGTGTTATGCTAAAAATGTATTTTTAAGGTTAGGTTATTAAATGCAAGTATTCGGTTATTTTAGGGTACACCACATACATTAAATTGAACTTACAAGTTGTGTTATAAAATACGGTTCGATACATGATTGGGAAATAAATTTAGGTCCTATGTGACAGTTTCTTACCCGTTTCTCTCGTGCACAAACGTTCACATATTGCTAAAATCGCTAAAGATGGCGATACATGTTTCAAGATTTGTATTTAAAAAAAAGTTAACTTAAACATTTTCTGTTCAGACTATAACATTAATATTAGTATACATTCGAATTCATATTACATATGATATTGGAATGAATAATAAAGATAAGGAACTTAAATGCCGGTGAATTGGCATCGGTTTTTCTACTGGTTGCTTGCACCTTTTAGAAATACTTAGATTATTTTTTAAACATCATTATTATCTAGTGTAAAGCAAGCGATGCAATGAAATATATTTCATCTGCATATTCAACTAGCCAGCTGGAAAAACTTTAAAGTGACCACCAGACAGAAAAGTAAATGAGAAAAAAGCTAATGGTAACAGGAATGAGGGCACACTGGTCGCGCCTTGTTCTCCGCTTGAATCAGACGAAAATATATGTATATATTGTACACAAATATAAGCAACGAAAGCGAGGGAAACGCGTGCGCACCGCCTTCGTATAGTGGTCGCATTTCTCGGTTGGAGACAATGCGACCGGATTCAATAAAACCGCAACAATAAGGGAGAAAATTGAGAGAGCAAGAGAGAAAGAGGGAGACGAAAGGGTACGTGCCTCTCGTTCTCTATTTCTCTCTCCGTCTCCCTCCCCTCCTCGTCGCCGAGGTAATTTGAATGAAGAGATAGAAGACAATAGCCAGGCGAAGGTGAAGAAGAGAGAAAAGACAGGTAGAGGGGAGAAAGCGAGATGGCTGCGAAAACAAGCGCGGAATCAAATTAGTACTAAAGCGAATGAGAGAGAAAGAGAGAGAGAGAGGGGGGGGGGAGAGAGAGCGAGAGAGAGAGAGAGAGAGAAGAGAGGTAAGGGGAGAATTTCTGTAATTATATTGGCAAGTGGCAGTCCTTGAAAACAAAAGCTGTCCAAGATTGCTCAATTCATCCGAGAACTCATTATTGTGCGTTTGTCCAATGTTTTGTGCACAAATTTCACCAAGAGCCAATTTTTTAGACTGATGAAACTATAAGTCCCATCTATACGCATTATTTGCACTTTCGTTTCTCTGCTTATTAAATATGTGTTACGCTTTGGCGTTACTGCCTTTGAAGTATTAAGATAAAATTTTTGTACTTTACATTACTAACTGCCATGTATCAATCAAACATGTCAGCGAATAACACCATCGTTTATAATGATCTATGAAATAACGATTTTTGTAAGATGATTGAAAGAGCTTAAAAAGTAGAAAAATTAAACGGAGTTCTGGGATATTGAGAGGTTTCGTGTATCGTTCGTTAACATCAAGTTTGAGTTTGATGGTTAACCCAGTGTATTGGAGAAACAGCATCGACGCGTAAAAACTTTTTTCTTTACTTTTTTTTTCTTCAAAGGTTTCTGCTGCTTTCTTCTTTAATTTCCGAAGCCTTAAAAGTGACTAGGTCATTTACGCCATTCGCTTTGTCATTTCTTTTTCACTTTGCAGAATGGCAGAGGTTTGGACCACATGTTTCCTATATTACGCGTATATTTCAATATATCTACCCGCTTGAAAGGGATGTTCCGGTGCATCGAATTTTTTCGAAAATACTCAGATTTCTTCTTTTTGGTACCGACTATTGGAATATAAAATATAAAGTGCCGTCGATGAAAAGAAGCCGAGTGGCCGAGGTTTGGAACTCAATTGGAGAATAACGATGATAATTACGACACTGACGAATCCTTTGATGTTGAAGATGATACAAATGAAGACAGTGAATTGAAGATTTTAAAGAAAAAACGCAGCAATAAAATTAGATCATTTGGGATCCAATGGCGAATATGCAACGGATTATGAATTGAGCATTTTCGTGTGGTAGTATAAAATTTCAACAATGGGTTTTTGCGAGCAAAATATTGGATAAAAAATAAAGACAATACAGATACTAAATGTTAAAGTTGAAAGTGATACACGTCATTTAAATTTAATATTTATTGATAAAGATATTATTTATTTAATAGCTATGCACTAATTAAGGATTGGTGATTCCGAAAAGAGCGCATGTATGTAGCTGATAGTAACTGAATTATCAGTTGCAAGGAAAACTAACTTTAATTATTTAAATAATTTATTTTGTTCGTAAGTCGCACTTGCGATATGTTTCTGAAGGCGCGAATTCCGCGCAATCGATTTCTTCCAAAAGAATTAATCGATTTTTTCAAGATTCTGTAAAAAAACATACTTTTCTCAGTCCACGAAAAGTTTTTTTATATTATTTAAAAAAGTAATTTTAGAATAATTAGTTTGTAAACTGATTTACAGCGAGCGAATGAAAAACAGGTTATTAAACTTCAGAAAACTATACAATTTCAAAGTCGGGTGCCCAGTTCACGAAGCTAGAAATGTTTATATATCTGGGTGTATTATACGTATAATGCATACCTATATAAATGGTATTCATGTATGTTTCTTATTGCTTTGTTTATCCTTCCGTAGGATGCACTTATAAAAAACAATTTTCAGATTATTTTGATAGATATGTCATCTGTTCAAGATAAAGACGATCAAAATAAGAAAAACGTATGCAGGAAAATGTGCTATTTGATAATTAAATATTCGAAAGTTCACCTTATGACTGGAAACAATGATTGTAAATTAGGCGATTTGGTGTGTTATTTGTGCCGACCGAAAATATGCAAAATAGTTTTAAATAAAAATGAGAGTGAGGAGTCACCGATGTAAAGTAAAAGTTCTGCAACAATTCCTGAATCGCAGAATTGAATGAATTCATCATCACATTCTTAGATGATCCTTCTTATCAAGTTAAGAGTAAAATACCTGATGAAGCTTGTAAGTTAGATTACATTACATTATAAATTATAACATATATTTTTTATAAAATATAATATTATAATTTTGTTATTGCGGTTTATCCTGGGATTCCGGCGATCACAAATATACTGAAATTGGAAATATACTTCAGGAAGCTCTGCAGGATGCGACAAGCATCTACGTGATCGGTAAGGCAAAAAAGAAGTGGTTGGAGCGTTGCAATGTCAAAGTATTTTTGGAGCATACAGAGCTATATGTGCACTCCAAAACGATAAGCTAATAAAACTTTGCTACTACCTCAGTTCTTACATGGAATGGGAAGACTTCCAGATCGATTAAGTATAAATATCAGTTACACATCAGAACTCGGCAAGCAAACCGAACTAAGACTAGTATGGATACCATCACATATTGGAACACGATGGAGCTGATGCTGAAGCAAAAGCTGACTCCACCAAAAATTACTCGACCTCGGTCTTAGTATTTCACAAAGAAGCAAACACAACCATAATTAAAGCCTTCAACAATGCCTGGCGTAATAAATGGAAAAACAACAAAATTTAAAAAATCCACATGTTTAAATCCAATTTCTTCGAACCAAACAAATCATTCCAAATGGACAGAAAGAGCTAAGTCATCCTCTCACAAGAATAAAAATTGCACACACAAATGTAACCCTTTACCACTTAATCACTAAAGAAGAACCAAAATGCTGTGAATCATGCCAAACTACCATAACCGTTGAACATTTACTCCACAGCTGCCCAAATTACTCAGAAGAAAGAAAAAAACTTCAAATACCCTCCAACCGCAACGAAATTTTTACAAGTGAAGACTCATATAAAAAAGTTCTCCAGTTTCTAATCGAAATCAAGATTGCCTCATCTAATGTAGTAAAACAAAGAACTTTTCAAAATTTATATATGTACATATATGTTTAAATCTATAAATTTAATATAATTTAAATTTATGTATAACTCTAAATATAGAAAAATGTAAATGTAATAGTTGTCGCTAATAACCAAATCGGTGGATGGACCTTTATAAATAAATAAATAAATAAAAATATCAGTTACAACTTTTAGACTCGTTTGATCAACTGATCACCATGGGTCAAAGTCAGAGTAATTCAGGTTACATGCCTCTTTCTTATGATGAAAAAGAGACCGGAGATAATATTTTACAATGGAAAAACTACATACACTCAAACGTTTTTAAATAATACGTACTCCTTACCAAGCACGAAAGGTTATAAAAGGCTGTAAGTCGTAGATATAAGCAGGCTCTTGATCGATTCTAGCTTAGCAGTTGACTCCTGCAAAAAACACATGCTGGTTCTGGTATGAATTAACATGCAGGGCTGGACTTGAGTTGCACGTCTGTGCACGATGATGCCATGAAATGTTGGATGGAAAGAGTCAACGACGAATCCATAGCATTAATGTACAATTGAATGATATATTGCAAAATATTAAGTATGAATAAAAAGTTCAAAGCTTCTCGAGATAAAACATTTACTTGATGCATAAAATCAAAAGTGTACTATAATCTTAATTTTAAAGTTTGTCGAAAGAAAAGATAACGTTAAAGTTATTGAAACTCATAATGTTTAATATTGTAAGAAATATGCATAACAGCTATTGAAACTTACTTAATGTTATATTGTAACAAATATACTATCTTTATTCGAAGGATGCAGTGATTTCCATCTGAACATTTTGAATTTGGCGGTCAGAGAGATGCGACGCTCGTTTATTATTGTACATCTGACATATAATCAATCACGCTGCGATACTGTGTTTCTTTATGCCACTCACCTCGCTCCGCGTTCTTTAAAAATCTAAAATGTATCTCTCATGCATCGTCAACAATAGATGATGCACAAACACTGATATTATTTGCGTCCTTTTCACTATTAACTTTGCTCGACAATTCATCGCTAACATTAGTTAATAATTTTTTACATTCTATGTCTTCACATACAGTCTTCTTATTGTCACTGTCGAGAGTACTTTGACATTTCCTTTCATTCTGTGACTCATTAACATCATGAAGTACCATCCAATATCCTGCTTCATCCTCACCGGTAAACATTAATTTTAAATGATCATGATCATTCTCATTTGAAACGGAAAATATAGCTGCGACGGGATAGGGACTACTATGAAAAGCAATGCCAGAAGAGCAATCCAGAAGTATCACGCCGCGATACTGCGTTTCTTTATGCCACTCACCTCGTTCTGCGTTCTTTAAAGGTCTAAAAACTGGAATGGTATTATTATGTACATATTTAATTTATTAGTACTAGATACATGAGCATACTCTACTGCTTTTTCACAATGATCTACTCGGAATTTAAACCTTTGATTTTGATCATTTTTGATTAAATCTTAATGATCCATAGAAACTTAAAGTGCTTGTACATTTTCCTGTCCAAAGCATTATTTGCTCCAATGTTCATCTAACCTGCTATTCGTCATTATAACCAAGATTGGTTTTTAATTCAGTCAACGGAAAAGAATACAAACCTAGATGTTTCTTAAATATTTTTTTTCTTTTATTTTTTTTATTGCCCTTTAACACCTTTTCAACTTCTTCACACATTTTTTGCAGCTTTGAATTATTCTTGACTAGACTTTTCAAGCCATCCTCGTCATCGTTACTGGAGGAATCATATTCACTTATAAAAAACTTTCTACTTACAGTTTTCCTCTTTTTACGAAGTCCTTTCCTTTTCTTAATGATTCTGATGATGATTGCGAATCACTGTCATTATTACATGATTTAAACTCACTTTTATAATTATATTTTTTTTCTTATTGATCCTCATAGAATATACTGCAAAACTTGTTTATTTAACTTTTTGCGACGTTTCGAGGGTTTAAAAAAGTATACCCTCCACTTCAGACTGACTCAAGACTTATGAACTATTGCATAATAGAAATGCAATCACAATTTCTATTGTCATTATCAATAAAGAATAATCAAAACTTGAAAAATTTATCTTACACCTCCGCTTTCTTCGCTCATTATTTAATAATAAAAAATAACGATATTAAATTAAAACAATTAAATGGTGCAAATGTGTATGCGTCTCGGAGGGCCATTACGTACTCTAGTACTTTTTATTTTTTTATTCGTGTAAGTGTTCCTGGAATCTGAAGCTGATAGTTTTTTTTTAAAATGTCGAAATCTGACTCTTTATTACCTGAATCTGACCCTGAAATCGATAAACTCGACGTTTTGCTAGATGTATTTGACTCTTCCTTAGACGTATTAAAATTATATAGATCTCTTCTTTTTTTTGTATTCATCTCTGATGACATATAACGAGACTTCTTTTCATTACCTTTCAACATATGATTTTTATTTATTTTTCTTGAAAGGCAATTAGGAAAAGAACAAAATTTGAATAACTAAAGTTGAATATACTGAACAGTATATTTTATTTCCATTGTAACAATTTAATGAAATGTAAAGTTCGGTATACATAATTGACTTCTTTGATCAGTTATATAATGTCCCTGCTAAAGACTTTTCAAACATGGCTTGCTCGCTTTTGCACGAGACGATCTCGCACAAGGAGAATCGCCTTTCCTCGGACAAAGCGAAATGAAAAGATAACTCGGATGCTTTGACTACTTGAAGACGCGAGCATGCGTTTGTCTCTTATACGAAAGAAGAGAGGCTACTTCTTCTGCCCTTGTCATGTAATATATTGTATTATGACATTTTTCACTCAAAGTCGTCAGGATGTGTATTGGAAGGGAAAGTCGGCGCTCAAAAGACGAGCGCAATATCGAATTTTTAAGGCAGAGTCCGCCCATGTCGAAATGCAAAAGTGTGTACTGCACAGATCCTTTGTAAAGAATTTCTCAAGCGTTTATAATGCATTTCAATTTTCCTCAGATTTGATAACATACCAAGTGCATACTGTGCAATTCTATTGAATTGAATAGAGCGATGAAATAACTTTGACTAAATTACTGTTTCAACTATCGGAGGAATGTATATAAAGTAGAATTCTAGCTTTGAATTATATAATGTTTTTATAATTTTACAATGTCATTTGATAATAAAATTTAACACGAGGAATGGTTTGACATTTATTTAATTCATAAATAATTTGTAGCATTAATCATTGTGCAGAATAATTGCATTTTATCCCAGACATAATTTATTCCTCACATGAGTAGAAACGATCATTCTAAATTTGGATTTAGAATTAGATATAATATGATGATTCCATTGTAATTTAATCCTGTTACGCGTTCGTTATTATATTTTGAGAAAAAATAGTTATCTGTCACAAAAACCGTTGCATTTCACTTTTTGCTATGTAAAAATCAGCGTAACGGTTCATTCGATTATTCAGCTTATAAAGGTCGTTGCTACGTCTGCGCAGTGACGGCCTTCTGCTGCAGTCATAAAACTTCTCTCGTCATTCTTTCCATTCTTTTACCACCTCTTTATTTAATTATCAAAGGTTTTTATATCTTTGGCCGTGGCATAAAACCCATTCTTTCTGAATTTATTAGTTCATTATAACGTAATACAGAAAGAAAAGTCATAAAATGACTTAAAATTAAGGTGAAAAAGCCACGGTACTTTAAAATGTACTGAGCCAATAGTTATGTATTTATTTGAATAATGATGTAAAAGCTCATTAATTTTGTCGTATTTTTCGACAGCGAGAGAAATGGCGAACAGCGATAAACTATGTCTGTCCGAAAGGCTTCGACGGGATCACTCAAAACAATCGTATATAGGAAAGAAGAAACGGCGTCGCAACACGGTGCGCTCGTTTGGACTCACCCTTACCCAGCACTTTTAAATCGGTCGTTAAAGTTTTCATGGTCTGTGCGTTCGGCCTGCGAGAGAAGGGGTTCTTCTCTCTTTTTCTCTCTTTTTTCGTACTCTTACATGTCAAGGGTGACGCGAAATAAGCTCCTACGGAGAAACGAGGGAATTGATATGGATAGAAAAGGAACAGAAGACTTTTAATAGAAATCCAGAAAAGAATAAGGGTCGGTGTGGGTGAATGAAAGTCGAGGCGAACCTCCTTGGCATCCAGTGCAAATATAATATCTCGCGACGTTTTAATAAACCGAGTTAGGTAATCAAGACGGGCGTTAAAAAGCTTTGTTGTTTTAACGGCCGTTTTACGCGCGCTTAAATCACACTTCTTCGCGCGCAGCCTTTCGTTCGCGACGACTTTCTTTCGAGTGCTGCCCAATGCGCGGCGAAGGGGCTGGATGAAAAAGGAGGAGTAAAAAAATGGAGTTGGAACCGACATAAAAGTTGGGCGAAAGGTGCGAGGAAAATGTTTTGTTGCGATTGTAAGAGAAATGTGGGGACCGAACGGAGTAAAGATGGATAATAGCTGGGAAAAAGAGAAATCGTGCAAAGTATAATGATGTAAGTATTTCAAGTACTTGATGGCGAAGAGGTTACTTGATTAATTCACTGGAAGATTCGTAATTGATTTTTATTAGTTTTTCTGTTTATTACACCATACAAAATCTTATGTATGAAGTACCCGTAAAATGTATTTTAATTTTTTATTTCTCTATACTTTATGTAAACAAGAAAGAATTTCAAAAGTGGCCTCCTACAATAATGCATATAAAACACTTAGAATACCTGTTTTATTATATATTTACCTTTTTATGCCGATGGAAGTAGATAAGTCCGAATATAGTAAAACTTTGGTTGAAGTCCAACTTTTATTACATTATTATTCATTTTCCTGTTACTAGGTAAAAAGCTCAATCTTTATTAAACTAAGTGTTTTTTGTTTTCGAACAATAATCCAAGTTTCAAATGTTTATCTTTTCATTAAAAAAACATTATGTTTCACTGTTTCGTTTTTACTTGGCAAAAGAATCAGAAAGAGTCGAGGAGCGATGGAAATAATGCAACGCGAACGAAGAAAGCTAGCGAATTATGAAAAAAGTGAGAGAGAGAGAGATGAAGCAGGTATTCGAGAGAAGGAAAAAAGAAAGCCACGGCTTGAGCCGCGGTAGAACGGCAGCAAAAAGATGAAGAATCCGAGAGAGCGCTTGGGGTAGAGTGCACACGCTTAGACACATCTGTATATCAGTATAAACGTATATAAGGGTGGAAAAAAGTGACTGGGCGAGAAAGGGAAGCGAAAGGCCACTGTGGCAGCGGAAAATAATATATAGAAATATTTTCATAAGAGTTATATGGGAAAGGACAAAAAAATGTGAAAACTTTGGTCAGTGCGCGGGCCGACTATCTCTCTCCTCATCCCTTCAGCTGTTCGCTTTCTCTCTCCCTTTCCTTGGAAAATTTCCATATGGCCTCTTTTTGTGAGCGGCGCGCGTGCAGGAGACATCAGCCGGTTGGATATTATTTCAGTCAGCGGCGGGCGCGCATATTTCCGCAAATGAATTTAACGAAAACAATTTTTACTCTTTTAATTAATCGTCGAGCGGCGGAGCTGCTGCGGAGTCGGCTATGCGTGTAACGTTATTCGCTGGCTTCGGACGGTGTGTGCATGAGTAAGTGTGCGAGTGTCTGTGAATTTTTGCGCGAGACCCACGGGAGCCAGGCGCGATATTTTCCTTGCGGACTCGCTACTGCGAGGGTGGAGAGAAGAGCAGCTTTTCCGCACCACACGATGTATGATGATAATATATACGAATAAGGAGAATTAGGCGCGAAATGAAAGTTAAACTCGCGATGGTGATGTCTCTTTTAAAGTATGCGCTTGTGTTTGTGTAAACTAGATTATTCTTGGGTGTTTTTGCATTTGTTTAATTTTATGCGTGTCTGTAATCTTATTATAGCTTTATATTATGCAAGAAATCTACCTCTACGTAGAGTAAATGCAGATATATTATTAGAAAGTTTAAATGAGTTTCATTATCGATAGACAAATATAATTAAATATATTATTCGATACAATTATTAGTAATGACTATCGCTTACAATTTCATCTGCCGACACGGCACCGGTTCCTGATTGCTTAAGGATATTTCGAAGCCTTTTCTTTTACCTTATTTATGTCCTTTTTAGTGAATTCTAAAGTGATGGGCATTAGTAATAAAATGTTGATGATTGACGACTAAAATGAAAAATGATGACTTTGTTATAAGGTAAAAGATATTTTTGGACGTTATACATTACTGATTATATCGGTAATAAGGGGCTTCATTTTTTAACAGCAATAAGCAGAAACGTCGTTCACGTCAAATCAATCATGTTGTCTTTGGCTCATTAATCCACTCGAATGTAAAATATCCTGCTATTCTAAGAATAATTTATCATTAATCTTTTCAATCTCAGAACATTTTACAAGTTAAACAATTATTTTGCATAAGCTTCATTGCCTGAAAAGAAGAACACTCTTGCCGTTTAAAGTCACTTCCATCACCTCAAAGCAGCCAGTCAATAATGTAGTTCTTCGAAAGCCAGACCACTTATCGTCTCGGATAATTAGAAGTAAAAGCTCTCCGGTGAGCGAGCTTCTGCAAAATTAGCCTACCGCCAGACTCTAGGTGCGCCAAGTGCAGCTTAACGGAAGCAAATTGCTCGTTGGGGGTGCAGTTATCGCTCATAAATAACGTACTACCGAAGAAGTGGTCTGAATGCAGCGTCTAATTGCTGATGATTGGTTGTGAACGTCGTTGAATAAGAAAGATAAAAAAACCTAGGGTACGTGTAGTGAGTAATTGTAAGTGTAGTGTATGTTTGTATGCATGTGTGTGAACGAATTCATTGATCTATTCGTCGACGACAGCAATTGTCACTTTTTTGTTACCAATCGCGGCCGCTTTTTTAAGGGCCCATTTGCTTGCGGACGCGGCAGGTAAATCATCGATACGTGTCATTTCGCTCGGCAGCGCGGAAGTGACGATTTAATCGCGTGGAGTCGCGTCAATAAATGAAACGAGTGAGCTAGAGGCGGAAAAAAGGAAACATTCAAATGAAATTATATAAAGCGTTTTTTTGGCGCGTGAAGCCATGGATGTGTTATCGACGGTAATTAATTCGATGGGTTTAGGACGAATGATTGGGGAAGAGGGAGCTTTTTTTATTTGATTTGCTGTGTAAACGCTCGCACAGTTATGTACTCTTTTCATGTGCCGATTTTTAGGTTATGCAGAGGGATATGAGTTTTTTGTTGAGATTTTTTTTCCAACTCGTCGGTTTGGTTTTGCGATTCATACGGTTCACCGTGTTTTATCAAAATGTTTGCTCTAACGTTTGAAATTTCATTTTTATTTACTTTTTAATTTTTAAACGAAAACAAACGCGTTCAGTCCAATGATCATAATTTACTTAAGTCAGCGATATTTTTATGAAACTGAATCTTCTCTTGATTTCATTTATTTTTATTTTACTCGTATTTTTATATTTAACTCGCGATGCACGGACGACGATGTGGAAGATTCTCCTCTCGTATCTAATAATTACTATGTTGCATCGTGAGTTCCAAGAATTATGAAAAAGTGCACAATTATATTTATATTGGCAATGGCTATGGCATCCCATGACGAGATTCCGGCTCCAACCCATCCTTATTTTTATAGATACGTTAATTAGTTTAAGAACAGCCAGTGTTATTTGAGTTATTTATCGCGTCATCATAATCAATTTGAAAGTTTATTTAAAAAAAAAAATGTTTTTTGTTACGAAAGAATTTCGGTTATCATGTTTCATCAATGACTTATGTAAAAATCATAGTGTTCGTGGTTTGGTCTTAACTAAAATCATGTACTATAAAAAAACATCTTAAATTTTTGACAGTCTCGCGCAACATTATCTTCGATTTCTCGGAAAATCGCGGTCGCGAGAAGGTATAGAAGGGTGAGAAGTTGCTCTATGGTGTAGAAGACGTAGGCGTTCGATTCCCTTGAATATGGAATGCGCATCGCGTGCGCCGTCTTCGGGCCTCGACGCTCCGTGTAAAATACAAAGGACCGCGTGTATGATTGGTAAATTATTGACGACCCACTCCCCAATCACGTACCTGCCTTAAATATTGCAGCGTAGGCGCGAGCTAGCGATGTGTATACGGCCGTCGGAACATTACAATGCGCCTGGAATAACTTATGGTAGATATGTGATTCTTTGGCTCTTCACTCTTTTTCTAATTTAAATTATTGAGCGGATGTATTGGCACTCGAGCTGTACACGCTGAATTATTATTTATAATCCTAGAAGTTTTTCTTATTTTTTGAGGATGATTGATGGCTTTTTTGTAATTTGTGCCTTCGTTTGCAAGGGTTCTTCTTAATATATTCATTGAGGAAAGCATGGAAAATTTTGATTACAAAAAATGGAGGACCAATGGAGAATTAGTTGTATTATTTTATTTACTTCGTATTTTATTTACTTCGTATTTAGTAGCTTATACGGAAAGATCACTTGCATGTTAACAAATTCAGCCTTCGAAAGGTTTGGATACCACAACCAAATCTTTTCTTTCCATGTATATTAAAAAATCAATACGTATTAGTTTCATTTTTTATTTAACTATCGAAAAAATTTTAGCTCATAGAAAAAATAAGGTTGATAAAAGGAGATTGTAACGTCATCAATGTTAAAGGAAAGGATTTTGAAATTATTACTTTTAAGAAAAATAAATTAACATGTCCTAATTATTTTTTTGTTTCTCTTCTTACAGTAGATAAAAAAATCTTAACTTTTTGTCTTGCATTTTCTATACTATGCAAATAAAATGTAACAACTAAAAGAAACACAGTGACAACCAATGGCAATTTTTAACTTTTTCTTTTCATTACCAGTATAGTTTTTTTTTACATGGGTCAAAAGTGTATGCAACTTGGATCAGACAATTTTATGGTAAAAATTACATGAAAAATTTAACTGTTGTTTTAATTTTCTGATTTTTAATCTAAATGCGTTATTATTTTTTTAAACACATATGTGTCACCCAGAATAAATTCTAAGATACCTGTATAAAGAAGATTTTTATTTTCCAGCTTGGACCATCTTGTAGTGCAAATCTTTAACTTTAATTTGCATCGCTGATCTACTTAAATTGTTTTGTTTCAAAGTTATAGGATAAATGTATCGTTGAGTACTTGGACTTGTCGATTAGCGCAAGGGGGCTAAATAAATCAATTTTATTTCGTAAATACTTCTTTTTTTTATTCGAAAGAAATTATTAATTATTAAGACTAAAGGTCGGAGATGGAGTATAAGGCGAAATAAAAACAATTTAGAATCATTGCTTATGTTAACTTTCAAATAATTTTATTCATACATTTTTTAAACCAATAATTTCGCTATAATAAAAACAGTTTGATGTCCATAACCATAACATATCTTATTTCTTGCACAATGACGATTTTCGAGTATCGATGACTGCAAATAAATTGTAAAACAAAAATATAGCATATCATACATATTTCTTTTGTCTTACATATTTCCGTTACAACGATTCAGAAACTAATTTTAGGTTAATTTTCTCGTCAGTTCATCGCTATATCATGAATGAGCGTGAAATTGTTTGGGGGATAACTTTATGTTACTTCTTTTCTTTTATAATTATGATTACATTAGGAACGTTTGTGCGTATACTCGTTCAGCGATATTTCATTGTAGAAGCATCATCGGTGGATTATAATGTTCATCGTTGTCGATAAGCACAAAACAATTTTTGAAGATGCTATATACGCTCCTTACATCTTGACACCTATTATTCATGATTAATAGAAAATTTAACCAGATGTACATAACTACAATCAACAAATAACGCACGGTAGAAGTTTGGCGTCATTTTTTATTTTTTTTTATTTGATGCTTCAACTTTTGTTAGCAAGAAAAATTTATTTACCGTACATTGTATAGATACATTTAAACTTTATACCTGTAGATTACAGTCTTTAAGATATGACAACAAAACATGCCGCAATGTCAGGCTTATGGAGTAGTGGAAGTTGTAGTTTTAATTTACAGACGTTGCTTATCATAGAGAGTACGTTGCCAAACAATGCGATCGAAGACTTGATGATCACGAGGACAAGCGCAAGAAGAGTCTTGTATTATCAAGACTCGAATAAGTGAGGCAATTAAACTGCGATGGTTCGATCTGAAGCGTCTTTTCATAACTATTAGTTCTCGCTTTTTGTACTGTTATGCCTAAAGTTTTTGTATTTTTCGATTAAGTCGGTGTGCGTGATTTTAATATAATTAGCTTCACTACAGTTGCTCGTATTTTTATAAACCAGTTCATCTTCTAGTTCACTTTCTCTGGTTCTACGGTGTGAAGGATGGAATGAACGTTACGGTTTCTGTTTTTTAATTTACGTTGAATGTTTTACTCACATTGAAACTTAATTTTGATCATAGTCTCAAACAATTTGCTTAAAACATCTTTCTTCTTCTATAAAAAATCGATCAATTAATGATTACTTCTATTCTAATATACTTATGAATAAAAACACTTATCACTTTTTAACTGAATTTTAATTAATTCTACTATTTGGCTTTGATTTCAAAAAATCTGCTTGCGTTCGCAAGAACAAGGTACTAGCAAAATTTTACTTTGTGTTTTTAACAAAATGTAACGTAGAACTTGGTAAGACTAGTAATATATAATATTAGTAAACACAATGATTTAATTACGCCTAAACGATACTCGTCGTTTTATTACAGATGGTAATAACATAAATAACAGACTACAACAAATCATCTATTTATTTTTATATTTTAATTCTAATAATAAGCATAAAAAATTAATAAATAAATTAAAAAATAAATTAAAAAATATAATTTTATAAAATGTTTTCGCTTAAATGTAAATGAAAACCATGTTACTCCAGTTATTATATATTTTTTGTCAGTATATAGCAATATATATATATATATATATATATAGACGTGATATTTTTATATAACATTTGGGATTGACACTAACCTTTTAAAGTGAAAGTCAAGTATTTGGTAGTTTGTCCAGATTATTACAATAATTTTTATGAGTAGGTGAAACAACGTTTAGGCCCGAAAGTGGACGCAGTCCAAAGTATTGACCAAGTAATAGCTTTTTCTTCACAGTCGTTTCTTTATATTTCAAGACATATCTTTCTTTTTCCAACATGTACACTTCTTTTCATTATGATTTAAATAAGGAAGTAAGAGATTCCCTAAACCGCTTCGAAATTGTGGAATATTTATTCACATAATAAGTATTCAACATTGTTATTCAATTCTCGATTTGAATAGGCAAGACTAAAACGCTAGAACAAAGCAACTAATTTTTCTAATTTGTACACAAATTAAAGGCAATTCTTACTCGTTCATCAAACCGTATTAATTTTCTCAATTCACATGAATGAAGTATTTAAAAATGGCTGCAGGCGAAGGCAAACGCACCTCGAGATATTCAGACAGGATTTCGATTCATCGCGCTAAGAATTCCAAAGCACTTAAATTCCATAGCACAGCCACACAACTCAACCTTTTCCGCTATTAGACGAGTATAGCAAAGAAGGCTTATGCGCGAGGGAGAGAAAGAGAGAAAGAGAGAGAGAGAGAGAGAGAGAGAGAGAGAGAGAGAGAGAGAGAGAGAGCGAGAGGTTAAAGAAATAAAACATCCCCGAAAGGGCCGCGAAGCGATAGCAGAAGCAGCAGCACCGCTGGGTCGGGAAAACTTGGAGCATAACTCAGCCTCGTTATCTGACTCGCAAATAAGGCAACCGGCACAAAAGTTCGCGACATCAATCTGGCCTTTTTTCCGGAGAGCCGCGGAGATTCGAACTTGAAACAATGCTTCCCTTCTCTCTCTCTCTCTCTCTTTGACGTACGAGCCCCACGGGGTAGTGTGAGTGTGACGTAGACAAGTGCAGTGTGTACAGCGATCAGATCTAGCCGGTCCGGATTCTGGACTTCTCTCTGATTGTTGTTGTTTGTTTCTTTGTTTCTCTCCATTTTTTTTCCTCCTTGGTGTATCTTTTTTGCCAGCCTGCGAAAGTCGGGGATAAAGAGGCGCGGGAATCGTAAAGAAGGGCGTTTAGTATAACAGTCTGTTACTTGTTCGCTTTTTCGTTTTTGTATTTATATCAGCTCCGTGATTCATACTTAGAGAGATATCTGTCTCGTAATTTTCGTATGTTAATGGCAATGCATTTTTAAAAGTTTTGAGGTTGCGTCAAAGGCTTTCATTTAGCCACGCGATCTAAATTGTATATTTTTTACTAGACTTTGTATTTTAGACACGATTGTATACGAAAGAAGTTTATAAAGTTAAACAAAGTACAAATTAAAATTATTATTCATTATTAATTTCACAGTCAGTTATAATATTAATAATTCGAAATTACATAAAATTACTTGGAGTAAATGCAAATTCTACAAAAATACTACAAACAGATAAATCCATTTACATAAAAACTTATATATTGTATACTTATATTGTATTGGTAATAACTTATAAAATTATTTGTAAAAAAGAATTGTGTAAGCGTATTACTTAACACGTGATAATTTATTACCGTTGCAATCTTTAGATCAGTCACTCAATGCACTGTTAATTCTCAGTTTATATATACAAAAGATATTACTTTCCTTATCTAAAGTAACAGTCCTACTAATTACTACATACGTATGTCGCATTTAAGAAAACTTTGTTCGAAAGAAAATAAGAAATGGGGTATATTAAAAAAAATTTGAACACAGTTTTTTGCTTACAATTGATAAATTTCGATTTGATTCGATTTATACTTGCATCGAATATGAATAGTAAATTGCGTAGTGACAAAACGTTTTGAATAAAACATGTTTCTTTATTTGATGGAATATTTATTTAAGAATTATCTAAAGAGCACCAAAGTTTCTTTCTTTTCTTTATTTTTAGATCGACGACTAAACTTCTACTCGGGTATCTATCTACAGTAAGATTTACGCGCATAAAGTTCGGTCAGACTACTTTTCTGGACGAGGGTTACTCTTTTACAATCTATCGTCTGTGTCGCTTCCGTGGGATTTTCTTAAATGAGCCATTTGTACTTTTTCTTTCCTTATTTTTCTTTTCCTGTGGTTTCTCTGCTATTTCTCAATGGCCCAGATATTCAAACTTATTTAGCACCAACAGTTACCATTAATTAAATTATATTCGCCTCTTAGTTAACTATTTTGCTTCCCCCTAGAAGAAGCTCTGTGATATTCTAAATTGTTATGAAAACTCAATTGAATTTGAATCGATGAGTCCCAAATCATCGGACCAGATGTAAAAACACGAAAAAGTACAAACAACGCAGCCGAGCCAATACATCCTTCGACAAAGATCGCACTTATCGCATCGTCGGCGATCGCCATCTCAGTACCAGTGATTCGCGTAGAGGTTGTTGCACTCCTCGTGTTGGGCGCACGAAGTCGTCGCAGCCGTGGCTCGGCCTCGCCTCGGTCTCCGTGGCCGCGTTTATTTGGCCTGTCATTTGGCCTCGAAGCCGGTCGGCTGGGCGCCACCGATGCCGTTGAGGCCGCCCAGGCCACCGAGAGATCCGGCGCTGCCGCCACCGCCGCTATGACCGCTCGAGGTCGTGGGCACCGGGTAGCCGTTGTGACTGGGCACGGAGTTGTCCTGTGGCACGCCGTTCACCTGACGCTGGCTCGTCGTCACCGTCTGCAAAACAAATTCATATACATATCGAGATTGTTCAATATTTCACGTGAGTGAGTACTGTGTTGAGGGGTAAATTAATCTCGATTTCAGGCTGGTTTGGGGGGAATAAAGAGTTGAATTGAACATTGATGTTGAAGGGTGAGTGATTCGTTATCTGTGCATTACAGCTGATTCCTATATATGATCTGAATCGCTGTAAGTCACAAATTTAATGGAAAATTAGCTACGAATTTTATAGTTTATTAGTATTACAGGGTGATTTCTTTGATTTCTGTAAATACTAGAGATTACTTTAAGTTTAAAACAGATTAAATGAGAGTCGCTAGATTATTTAAATGTGAAAGTTACAGAAATTATTACATATTTTCAAAAATTGAGCACTAAGGTTGTAAAATGATAACAATATAATATAATAATAATTAATGATTGTAAGATAATGAAATAATGGGTCCGAGTCGCCGATTTCATCGTGACTTAATGTTATAAATCGATGATAGTTAATTAGCGAAATCGTAAAAGTATCTATGCAATAGCCAGTAATGTTATTACCTCATTTATCGTGGCGGGGCTAATTACATCATTTTTGAAATGTGCAAATTGTAATTGGAATATTATGCGCATCGATTGTACGGGTGAGGGAGGTAAAATATTCAAAATTAGATTCTCGTTAGGCAGTTGCCGCCGCACGCTCTCCGTTCCCGACGTAATTCCCATGCAAAAATTAAAAAGTTAAAATAGCAACCGACTTTCCAAGTTTAATCTTCAAAGTATACACGTGCGGAATATTAATTTAGTGGGAAGCGTTTATGTTAAATACTTGAGAAATATGATATAGTTGAATTTTTACTCTTAAATTATTGTGGCTTATTTTTTTTTATTTCGATTTTATAACGAAAAACAAAGTGTACGTATGGTGTTTCGCATGCATAATAAATTCTGTAATTTATTTTTCTTTTCTCGCTAATGAAATATTATACCTATTACAGTTTGAATAGACTGATTTGTTATAACTTCTTACTGAATAATGCATGTGTAAAAAATTTGTATTCTAAACATCTATTTCAATATATATATTGGAGTAGATGTTTAGAATACAAATTTTA
Source organism: Megastigmus stigmatizans (assembly GCA_900490015.1). Taxonomy (NCBI): domain Eukaryota; kingdom Metazoa; phylum Arthropoda; class Insecta; order Hymenoptera; family Megastigmidae; genus Megastigmus; species Megastigmus stigmatizans. The sequence continues at coordinate 30,345 of UELV01175000.1, read as the reverse complement.
TATATTATATTATATATGTATATATGTATATATATATATTGTTTTTAGTGTTTCAACAAATTAAGTACAACATTAATACTTAATTGTAATGGATATTCATTTTTGATATTCTAAAAGAAGGTTTTCTTTAATAATTCTAGATATTTTAAAAATACAGATAAATATATAATCGTTATATTGTGCTTGCACCGAAAAACTTAAAAGCAGCTCAGCTAAAACAGCAACATTATAAACAGATGCAATTTTAGTTCGCAGACTAGTTCATTGAAAAAGTTGCGAAATTCCTTTCACGTTATTCGTGATCTCGGGATATCAACACGCAAGAATTACGGCTTCCGCCGGCCACACAGAGAATATGGCGTTTGTAGGGGCTAATTCGAGAATTTGATCGGCCGTCGAAAATTCGCTCTCAAATTTATTATTCACGCAGGCTGGTGCGAAGGCGAGGAAGCAGAAGAGAGGAAAGTCGCGTAGCGTAAGTTCGTCATCCGATTCACTTTCCGTTTAACGCCTCGGCATAAAGAAAGGAAACAGACTCTCTCAATGCCTTGGCAGCGGGCTCGAACTTATGGCTCCGCTTACTTACTTCTCTCCTCTCGCCGCCGTAAGAGAGAATAAGGAAAGACCGGAAGAACTTGTAACTTGTAGCTCTCGAGGCTCTAAAGGACTCAAAACTCGCCCCGGACCGGGAGAGATCCTCTAGCGCCACTTTCGAAGTCATATTTATGTAGAGTTCGTGCGGCGAATGAGGGGAAACTGACGGCAAGGAAAATAGAAAGAGAACAGCTAAATAGTTGGGCAAGAACCTGGGGTCGATTTGGCGGTACAATCTCGATAAAGAATTAACTTGTGTGCGCAGCGGTTGCCATAAACATTGTTTATTGCAGCTCTATCATGGTTTGCAATAAAAGTCTTTTAAGCTAAATTAAGGTGTTGGAGAATATTTGCTCTAAACATTCAAACCTACAAATTGAGTTTTTTTTTAAGAAATTTTTATCTGATAATATGAAATTTTCTAGAGAAACCGAGACTTTTTCGATGTTCAATAAATTAATATTCTTAGTATTCCAAGAAATGAAAATTCTATCCTTTTTCTCAAATTTTTCAACTTTTCAAATATTTCTTCTCACTATAAAAATAGTTGTCTAGTTAGAAGGAAAAGTATTGGTCTCGAAGATCCGAGCTCCCGTCCATCATTTAAATCCCCACTTTTAAAGTATTTAAAAAGAATCCGCTTAAAGAAACTGAGAACTCCACTGGCAACTTCTATATTCCTATAAATCGATTCCTTGGACTATATAGCTACTGCATTCTTAAACGAATAATTGAGAGAGGAAGCTAGATAAAGAGAGAAAGAGAGCAGACCTAAGAATGAAGACAAGCAAGCAAGGCTAGAGAAAACAGGAAAGATGGTGTGGCGCAGGGTGAGAGAACTTGAAGACAGGCAAGTGAAAGAGAGAGACGTTGAAAACTTTAGGCTTAAGAACTTGTAGTCTCTCTCTCTCCCTCTCTCTTTCCACTCCTTCGGCTCTCGAAGTTGTTACAGAGAAAGGTGTTAAATAATACAGGCTTAAAATTCGCCGGAGGTACTCGCTTATATCCTAGCTTTACGCGATGTTTAAATTTATTCTGATGATAATGGGCTGAACTGTGCAATAACGACAAATTTTTAATGGACGCTGTGGCGTAATTTTCAAAACCAACTGGTTCCCCTCCACTACTTTAAATATTCATATTCCATCTTTACAATTGAAGTAATGTTTTCTTTCTCTTCTTTTTTGTTGCAGACTAGTACTGATCGATGAACTTTGACGACGTATAGAGGTAAGACTTTTTTTTAATAATTCACAGATACCGTCACCGCACCAGTTCTCGAACAGGAATCCGATTTAGAATATTCTATTATTATATCAATACTCTTTTTATTTGATTTATTGACATATTATTTTCAATATAAAAATTTATAAATTGATATGAAACTATTTTTAGGTAGTTTTTCATGAAAACAAAATTGTTAAAATTGTATCTCCAAATAGAGGTAGAATCTTCGGCATTGTCTTACTTTCTGTTGGTGCGAGAAGACTTCGCTTTGGAATTTCGAACATCAGTTAGGGAATCTTTAAATTATATTATCGATTTAAAGTATCTTTTCTAGTTTTGAATATTAATATAGGAACTAGCTACATCCAATAATTCAGAAATGAAACTGAATTAATTTTTTTGGAGTCTTCCCAATTTAATTTTGTGATAATATGCATGTGCAACTAGAAACTAAGTACTTAGTACATTAAAGTAATATGATTAGTTGTAAGATTCTGACCAAAAGTATACTTATAATTAAGTATTTCTAAGAATTTTCTACCTTAAAGAAAAATTAGATGTAAAGAATATTCAAATGTTCGAAATTGGCGTCGTCGCGGTAATTCTGACGATTCAAATAATTTACTGTACTGATGCCATTGTACTTTTAACAATTCTTCCTTATTGATTTATTTAAATTGCTAACTAATTTATTGGAATGTTCTGTGAGTTTGTAAGCTGCGTAATTATTGAGGTATTGAGTGAAAGTAAATATTCTTTATAGTGGTGAATAAAATCGTAGCTTGATACATGATTTAAAAAGTTTGAAGTAACAATTGTTGTGTTTTATAAAAAGGAAATTACTTATCTTTCCAAACGTCAATAAAGAATTTTATCAAAAGTTTAAAAACAGTTTTTATAAACTCATGGCAACCGAGATGAAATGGCTTAAAAAAATTTCTTGACGAATTTAAATCCTTAACCTTTTGTTATATCAGTATTGTTATATCAATATTGATCATATTAGAAAATAATAAAAATGTAATATATGCATGTGTAATATAATGTCTTTTTTTTACAAATTCCATTTTTCCACATTCGTAACATTAAAATTATTATTACTTAGTGACTTAGTTAATTAGTGACTTGGGAGAGCAACAACGTAATAAAACGATGCTTTACTAAAATGATTGGTAATACTGACCAAATTCATCCTACTATTTTCAACTGATACACTATTCATACTAGTGACTAACCCTTTCATAGCAGTGCGTCGACACCGTGACGCTCGGCACACGCACCGCTTCGCATTTCGTATCCTAAATCGGCCATAAATCGTCTAGTGTAACACGGGTCTTCGCGGATCGTCTCTGGCAATCGTAGATAAAAGTCGAGTGAGTAAGTCATAGACTTAAATTTTCGGGTGAAGGACGCGAGGATTCCTTAATTAGGCGACTGGCCGTATCACGCGCGCGCGAAAGGGTTCGCTCTCTCTCTCGCGGACGGATGATAAAGCGTTGAGCCATGCCACTTGCTCTCTCTCTCACTCTCTCTTGCGTAGGCCTTTTCGCCAGCCGCGACCATCCGTCATTTTTATCTCGCGGTTAATTATACTGATTATACTTGCGCCTCTTCATTAATTATTTTAACGAATGGCTCTTCTTTCGCTTTTTTCTCGCGTGCGCACGCTCTTGCTTTTCTTTTATTTCCCTTTTCTCTCTCTCTCTCTCTCTCTCTGACTCTCTTTCCTACTCCTCGTTCGCCTTTAAGAACTGCAAAGATTTTTTGCCTACCTACCCTCTTAGTCTTAGTTGGTGATTTTTTAATTAGAGCGCATTGGGGATGTCAGTTTTATTTTTTTTCGTTGAAGGTGGACTCACCCGCAGCTTGTGTATTCTTTTTTAATTACGAATAATATATATTTTCTTATTATTTATAATGTTATTTGATTTTTCAATTAAGAATAATTCTACTAATTCTATTTATTTAATCTTCATTATTCGTAATAACAAATAGGTCTACCAATGCTTTATGGCCGTAATTATTATTCTATTTATATCAATCCTAAACTTTTATTCTTCACATTCGCACAAGTGGAAAACATCTAAATTCAGAGCTGTAAAAGTTTCGCGCCCGTATCTGGGACGAAAATCATCCCCGCTTCGAAACGCGGCATCCACGCGTGACGGAAAATAGCAGCTCGCTCAATTCATCCATTCAATGGCGAAATGAACAATTAAAGCGGGCGTAGAGCGGCAATTCTTTACACCCTAATCCTCGTCGAAAATTCACCTTTTCCCATTCCCCTCCTCTGTACACAGAAAAACATACGCCTCACATACACGGAGGAGGAAAAGAATCGCGTCTATCAGCGGAAAACGATCGGGACTTTTCTCTCCCTACGCCAACTCTTAATTGAGTTAACTCACAGAAAACTCCCTTGGTCTTTAACAAAAAGGAACGCGGCGAGCAAGACATCAATCGCCGGCTCCCGCGCGCAACAATGCTCTCGGCTGCCCAGAGGCCACTTTTCAAGCTTGCGAGCCCCCACGACGCGGTTATACGACGAAGTGAAGTGGCGATTTCCGCGAACCCTCTCGAGATACGTGTGTGTATGTGTGTGTGTGTGTGTGTAAGTGTGAGTTGACGTGAAAAAGAAGTGAAGCCAACGGCGCGGAGGTGACTGTGAATGGGGTGTCGATTTTCAAATGCTGATTGTCATGGAAAGTATTCGTATAGGGCTTATTGTTCACGAGGTAATTGGTTACACTTAAGATAGAAATTTATGTTTCTAATTTCCTTCACAGTGCACAATAATTGCTCTACTTGTAAACAAAGCAATTTTAGCTTTTAATAGTGATCGAAAAAAGGATAGTACTTGTATATTACAAGGATAATGTTAACATATTTAAACAACCAGTATGAAGAAATGTAAATAATTAGCACTTTGTTAATTTTAATTAATTTTTATATTCAAATAATTAATTAATATTCAGCTGACGTAGTTATTATTTATCAAAAAAATGAATTAAAGTTTTACTCAAACCTCATTTCACGATTACAATTGGAACCTCAATTCACAGTGTGGATTACATAATCAAAAAAAGTAAAAATCGCGTAGACACCACACCAATGTAATTTCTTTTAATCGCGATATCTAATTTTCGAGTTTACGAAATTCGAAACTTGACGGCGTGTTAGGTCGGGGGCTTTGCGATTAAGCACACGCGCTGCTCTGCCGCTCTGCCATTATGTTCCGGCGCTTTAACGTCGAATCGCGTGTCGTTCGTCCGTCGATCTCGGGGGTAGGCAGCCAGGTGCGCGATGCGCCTTTTCTGCGCAAAAATTAGCGCCCCTCGTATATAGTCTCGACGCCCCATCTGTGTATGTGTGTGTGTGAGTATACGTGTAAAGACGGAGAGGAAGAAGTGAAGTGAAGGCGCGCGCGCGAACTCAGAGGTAATCGAGCAAGACGTCGTTAGGGAGCTTTTCGCTCTCGTTTTTCTAATGTTCGACCACACGTGTAAACGCGTCTCCTATACGTTTAAGGCTTACCGAGGCAAAGTTTGCGGAAATTCCGGTCGGTTGGAATGGCTTAGGCGAGTAAGTAAGAGAGAAAGAGAAGTGGCACTTTGTGGGATACAACCTTGAAAGCTATTTTGTAGGATTCAATGTCGTTTTTGGGATTTCAATAATTGATTGGGAAAGTTTATCTTTGAAATTACTCCACGCGAGAGTTTTGAGGAGAATAATCAACAATTCTTTTATTGTTGTTAAAAATACTTATTCATGAAATAGCTTAAGGTATAAAGTAACGCCTTGATGCTATTGTTCGCTATAAGTTCTAAAATATGTGAAGTGAAGAAGTTGATCAATGCAAATACAATTTTTGGTAAGTTCAATGTATTTGCGACGTTTCGGGACTTTTTTGTTAATTGCGTCTTCATGCTTAGCTGAGTTATGTAATATAATTTAATGTCACATTGTATTTTAAAGTTTGCTCCTGAGTGTCGTATCACATAGACTTTCTATGTCGATTACGGGACTCAGGAAGGCATTTTTGAGACTTTGTTTTGATATGGCAATATACTAATTCGTTTTATAAGACGTCAGCTTTGTCTTTACAATACAATGTGATATTAAATTATATAACATAACTCAGCTAAGCCTGAAGAGGGGAGTAACAAAAACTTCCAAAATGTCGCAAATACATTGAATTTGCCAAAAAATTGTGTTTGCATTGATCGACCTCTTCATTTCACCTATTTTAGGTTACGGTATCATTACTCAGCATAATGCTTCATGTTGATGTAAAACTTCAGTCAAGATCATCAATACTGATAAATGGCTACTACTTGTAAGTAAACATAGGAATAAAGATTTTCTTATCTGTCGTTAACTGATAAATGAGTTCTTTGTTACAAAGTTAATATCTTGAAATCACAAATTGTGCAAATCAGTAGTCGCTCTGAACATTTATCTTAATTGTAAGGCTAAATTGTTGCTAACATCAATGATTCAATTGTCATTTATATTCAATTAATGTACCCAAAAAAGTCGTAGATGACTAGCTCCCTAATTCCATGCCATCTTAGCCGAACAAAGGTGCATGAGAGCAAAATAACAGGGAAAGAAGTATCGTGTCTTGAGGATATACACCGCAACGAAAGAAAGAGAAAAAGAATAAGAGACTGAAGGCAGTTAGATTAAGTGCGGGATCGTTGGCTCTCGGTGCTAACGAGGCTGCTGCGGGGGTAGAGGTTTCGTACTGACCTCTGACGCAGTTAGGCTAAGAGTATAAGCGAGAGGGAGGCGGACGGAGAGAATCCCGAGTTATATAAGGATTCAGGACACGAGACTTGTCTCCCACAGTGGTGCTCTATTTGGTGACGACAACGAGCCGCTAATCGACCGACGTGTTCATCATTAAGCAGCCTCGTCCTGAAACTCCCGGCGCTCGACGATTTGCAATTGATACCTCGTTTCTACTTATCCTTTAAAATACCGATGCCGACTGTTTTTTTTTCTTTTTGGGGTTCTTCAGCATAAGTTTTACTAGCACTGATTGGAATGAAAATTGAAATCACAGCCACTAGAACAGAATAAAATATGAATAAAAATGTTCAACTCGTTAGGGAATTTATTTAGAATTACATTATTTGTGTTGATTAATGGATTTAATTATTTATTTTGTTTCGGTAATTAATACTGACGTTATTAATAGATTGCACGAGTAATTAGTTAGATCATTATTGATTAATAGTGTTTTGGTAAAGCGCGTTATTGTATATCCTTGAAATAAAGCTCATCGACGGAAGCTCACACTGAAATTTGATTTGATCGAGTCTTTATTTCTGCAATTCCGCGAGCAATAAGTGCTTCGAAAAATTCATTATATACCAAAACTCCTCTACACCTTAATAAAGCCGAGCGAAGAATTAATCGGACTTGTGAGGGGTTCACCGGCTTAACTCCGCCACGTATCTAATAACTCATTATATCCCAACAATCGCACACAATACATCGCAGGACTGCTCAATCGCACCTCGAATATATATCACTCACGCAAAGGCCATTAACACGTAGCGGCCACATTCGTACACCTCCGCTTTAGCCATACATACGTGTACTCCTCCTCCGTTCGCCCGTCTGTGTAGGAGGGGAGAGAAGCAGCAGCGAGAGACCTAAGCACAATGCGATCCTTAATGAGCGTATCATAGTAGATGAAGCGTGTGCGTTAGTCGTGTGTGTGGGTGTGTGGGTGTGCGTGTCTGTGTGTGTGTGTGTGTGAGTGTATGTGCGTTTCTGTTTGTGCATGTATGAGGAAAGTTAGGAAAACGAGATATATTCCTCGAGACCCTTTTCGCGAGAACACGTGTGGATTTGCGTTATATGTATATACGTATACGGAGCTTGTGCCAGCCGTGCATTGAATTATGTTGTTCCCGCTGGTGGTGGTTACCTCTGTATACGTTAATTTTGTTAATTTGGTCGGGAGCTCGCGTTTTACGTAGATTGCGAGGTACTTTGCTTTTCGTTTAAATAGACAATACTGCCTGATAACCAGTCGAATGTTTATTGTTGTGTAATGGGAGATATGCTGTAATTTATTTTAAGTTTCGTTTGCTGTAGCCTCCGAATTCATTTACGATCGATTGTAATGGTTAATCAATATTTTAAAGAGTTGACTGTTAAGCAGATCAATGCAAACTGAAATTTATTGTTCACTGCATCAAGAATATAAAAGATCGTTAACTAACCATGAAGAATGTTTCTGCACTACCCTCTATAACACTGTGATATCTACTATGCAACAATAAATATTATTTCTGAGTCAGTTGAATATTTGCTGTTCAAGTTAAACACGAGTCAGCAAAGTTATTTTTTGTACTATTTTTATTACTGTTGCAACATTGCTTCTTTTAGGTAACAATGAATCGAGTAATTACTGAGGATGATATATTAAGCAATTTAAACAAGTACTTCGAATATTCAACTTTGCGCCCTGGTCAGTTACATATAATCCAAAATATTTTAGATGGAAAAGATGCATTGATTACTAAGGAAATTGGTTTCGGAAAGTCTTTGTGTTACCAATTGTCATGTCTCATAAGAGAGGGAGTCATGGTCATTATTTCACCCTCGCTATCACGTGTAGAAAATAAATGTCAACAACTGTCAGAATTTAAAAATGTAAATACCCATGTCTTATTTTAAAAAAAAATAATTTATTCAAGCTATATAATATGTATGATTGTAGATAAAAAGTGCGCTATTATATGATGATGCAAAGAATAATGATGGTCACGATAATGTATTAGATCTGAGAAGCATCTTGATAAAAAAGAACAGATTGTTGGAAGATTTGCGAAATTTTAATGATTCAGGATTGAAGTTTCTATTCGCGACTCTCGATTATTTCATGAATTCAAATAGATTGAGACAGATCCTAAAAGAGCTTTCCGAAAAGAAATTGTTGCAAGCTATTATTATTGACGAGGTGCACTGCGTACCGCAATGGAGCGATTCATCTCGGAAAGACCACTCGAACTTGGGTAGTACAAGAGATATTTACCCAAATACACCATTTTTGTGCTTCACCAGACCTATGAGCAAAAAAAGTTTACAGCTCATTCGCGAAACATTATGCCTTAAAACTCCTTACATGTAAGTTCAAACTTATAAAATGTATATAAAGTATTATTTGTTAAGTTGTATTAGTATTATTACATTTCTCCTTATCTAAATATTTATATTATCTACAGATCGAATGAACCATCAGTTAGAGATAATTTGTCTTTTAAAGTGATGTACAAGGGAGATGAGTTTCCTGTTTCAAAACTAGTCGATTTCGTTAAAAATACTTATAGCGACAAATTTGGTTTGATTTACTGTCAAAATAAAGATGAGTGTCAGAAGTTGTTAAAGGCGTTTCAAGAGAAGGCTGTGAACTGTATTTATTATCATTCTGCACTAACTGATAGTGAAAAATTATGGCTAGAGTATTTAAACAAATTTGGGGTAATTACTTTTAATTTTGCTTTTAATTTATGTTAGAAATTTTACCTAATTATCAAAGTTCTTATTATCTAAATTTATAAAAATAAAATGATGATGACAACAATTTTTTTATTCTTGTAGATTTGAAATTATACTATTGATATTTGTAGGTCGTTATTATCTGCGTATCTGGATCTGACGTAGATTGCTTGAAAATAATTGACTTTGTCATACATGCAACGATGCCCAGTTGTCTGGATATTTACATCTATGAAGCTGGGAAAGCAGGTAAAGACAGAGGCAATGGCGATTGTATAATATTTTACAGTGTCGCTGATTGCAACGTTAGTTTTCAATCCACGATCAATGCGTACAAGGAGGAAATAAATCGTTCTAGTCACGAATCCAAGTTACAGCTGGAAACTAAATTTAAAGACGCTACGAGTGATATTTTTGAAGTGGTAGTGTATGCGGAAAATATTGGCGTATGTCGTCAAATGTTTCTCCTTACGTATTTCAATGAGGACAATGTCGTGGAATCCTGCGGAGTCTGCGACGTCTGCGAGATTATGAAGGATTCCTTCGTCATTGACATGGCTCACTGCATGAAGCAAATCTTGATGACCATTTGGGCCATCAACAAACATCAAAAAATCAACAGTCAGGAGTTTTTCCATGCCACGATAGAAAGTGTCATTGGACTGTTGCGTGGAAATGTGAAGAAAAGTCTTTTGGATTCTGGGATGGTTAAAGAATGGTTTTTTGGCTGTTTTGGATCATGGGATCAGCAACTTCTGCATAGACTGATTTTTATATTGTTAAGCAACAAATTTATTATGGCAAATCATAATTTTGACAAGAATTACGAAGTCTTTCAAAATTTGATTATTACAATCAAGGGGCAGGCATTCGTGAAAGGAAACAACGAGGTAAAAAGTTCTAGGAAAATTTTTAGATACGCGATCAAATGTTTTACTAAATCTTCTTTTATTGTTTCCATTTCAGTTCAACGTTGCGTTTTCTCGCAAAGATGTATCTTTAAGCAAATGGATGAATGTGGATTGGATTGACGCTCAATTCAAAAAGGACTTAGAAAGTGCCGTGTTATATCATTCTTTGCATGACAGTAATCAATGCGCTTTCGAACTGTACAGAGTTTACATTGAACATCTGCTCCATGCTTCGCCTGGAACATGGAATGAATTTAAGGATATCAAATACAGATACATACAAACTCCTAAATCCGAATTCGATGAGGACTTGTTTACTATTTGCTTAATGTATCATCAAATTTTGAGAAGTAATTATTGCTTTCATTAAATGGATATGCTATGGGCGGAAAGATTTCTATCTTACCGGCTCTTGCATTTAACGAAATGTATAAAGATCGAGATTAATTTTTGGAAAAAATCTCTCTGTCACCATTATGGGACTGAAGTTTGCATAGTTGGAATGGAACGAAAATATTTTTTAAATTATTCTATTTATTAATATATTTGATTAAAAATTAGTTAATTGATAGTCATTTGTCACATATAAAGAACTGTTGAGAAGAATAAAAATGAATTCTAATTAAATGATAGATAAGTAATAAATTAAATTTTTTTTGTTGCATATCAACGATACAAACTTCAAAGTTGTTCACCATCTCGGTAATTATGTAATCATTACGTGGTTTAAGTTTCATAAAATTGCATCCATAATTCACAGAGATTTTTGTCGTCGAAAATTTCGGTCGTAATTCACAACAATTTTTATCTAAAATTTTCGATGACAAAAATCTCTGCAAAATGTGGATGTATTTTCATAAATCTTGAACCATGTAATGTTGACATCATTACCGAGATGGTCAAATCTGGACCCGCAAAGTTTATATTCCAATTTATTTGAAGATTTTGTATAAAATTAATTTATCGCTAGCAATTTTCTTTTTCTGTGCAGAACTCAATGGTGGGCACAAAGGCACATTCGATCAAACAAAATCAAAAAATGAATTGTCAGGAAAATTATGCACTGGGCTTACTGGATGGTTTCACTGACGATGATAATAACTATGAAAATTTATTAAACACACGTTTCAGAAACGTTAAAAAGGTTCGTGCCAACTCTATGTTTGATCATAAAACACAAACGGCACAAATCTGCATACATTTATTATTTTTACAGTTTACGTCATTAGCTGCAGCTATTGGCATGAATGTTCTAAAATCGACGACTATTAAATTGCCCGTGACAACCTTTAAAGGGGTGATATGCGAGCCCGTTGTTACCAGTACGTCGCGCTGTCGCAATACAGCGGAAAAAGAGGATAGTAAAGTTTTTTTACAGTGCGGTATTTTTTCATCCGCAAGCGGAAGTACTCCCGATGCTGCTTCCATGATGCGTAGTATGGAGGAAACTATAGATTCGAAAGTAGAGGCAAAGAATGTAAGTGACTGCAATAAAAAAGAAGTTGATTCCGTTAACTCTAAAAGAAAACGCAAGAGTAGCCTGAGATCGTTGACTCCGCTGGATACAGAGTTTAAATGTCTAAAATATGAATCGTTGTTGAATCAACACGGTAAAATGATTTAGAAATATATTATGCTAGTTTTAGTTTTTGTACCGATGCAACCAATTATTTTTTTTGACAAAAGTATTTTTAATTTTATTTCCTTTTTATCAGGTTCAAGTAGAGCTTACTACTTACTTGATATTAGCAAGAAATATTGCTACGATTTTTAGATCAATAAATTAATAAAGATTGAAAAAATTAATTTTTAATTTTTAGCATGCACTTTTATTGTAGTAATAAAATATTTGATATTGAATCATATTTCTATTGACAATTTTTTATTTGTTTAATATATTGTTTCATAATTAATATACCATTATAGGCACTAAGTTAACATTGCAATTAAATTACTCAAAAATAAAAATTTTGTCTTACATTAATTAAATAAAAAAATTAACGAGTTATTTTGTCGTTTAAACACTTTTGCAAACTAATAAAATTCGAAATCTGATTTTTTCATTTAAATACTTTTTATGAATAAATATTATTTTTTAATATTAATAGACGTTAATTGCTCGTAGAACTTTATAACTAAGTAAAACAACAACACAAATCTTGATTTTGGCGAGCCAATTTATTTAAATTTTTTAAATTTTGGCCAACTTCTCGACCATTTCGTGTATGGTCATCTTCAGGGTTAGCCAGGTAATTATAAACGTTGGCAAAACTTGTCTCATTGATCCTCTTCATCGTCGACGTAACGGCATAACCATAATATTGCTCTTGTTTCCTCTCTCCCTCTCTCTTTACACGCGGATTTAAGACTTTGTATAATCGTAGCGTAAGCCTTGCCTTTCGATACTGCGAGACAACTCGCGCCGCTGGTGTCTTGTCCCTTGGGTGCACTTGCGCACGAAATGATACAAAGACTTTTCTCTCGCTCCCCGCGGCAACGTCTTTCGCGATTTTAATGAAAAAGTCGACGCGAGTCACGCGACAGCAGAGCTGCTGCTACTGCTTTTTTGTTGAGTGCTAACGAGAAAGTTGTCAAGAGTCTTGGATAGTTTTTTGTATACATTAAGTCATGAAGTGTAAAATCAACTCATTAATAGAGTATGAACTTAATATTTTGATAATAATTGACCATATATTTTTGAAAGTGAAACTTAATTTAAAATTACTCTAAATGATTTAGCGTGTATAGTGAAATAACAAGAGAGTTTTATTACCCGATCGTTAATTTTTTTTAACTTTGAATAAGTGTTAATTTTTTGTCGTTAAGATTATTTTGTTGTACGAAAATTATATTGTACTGAATTAAACCGTTCGGAGTTCATTTAATCCATCTTGAAATTATAGTAATTATTAATTATTTCTTCCGCGAGTTAAATAATATTTCAGTAAATTGAACTTCATCGCTGCTCTATTTCTATTTATTAAACTTCATTTTTGATGTATAATTTCCACAGCAATGGAGAAAGTCTCAACAGCAAGGCCAGAAAAGTAATGAAACTCGATGAAATAAAACACTGAGTACATCAATTTTTAACACCTGCCCTCTCTTTCTCTCTTTCTGTCTCTCTCTCTCTCTCTCTCTCTCTCTCTCTCTCACTCTCTCTCTCTCACTCTTTCTTCCCCCTCGACTTTGCTCTCATTTACCACTTTGCTTACCCCCTCTCCGTTTCTTAATCCGACGAAGGGTGGAACACGCGAGGGTAGACTTCGGTTTTTCTGATTGCCTGGGAATCCCGACAGCTGTCTCAATCTTTCGCGGTACTGTCGGAGTGTTCTCATTTACTACTGTACGATTATTCCAAAGTTAACTTTCAGTCAAAACTGCGCAAAATAGCATGCGTTATCGTTTTAATCCTTATATCCTTCAGTTTTTATCGAGTACTATCACGTGGAAAAAAAAGTTCATTTACTTTATCCAAATTACTTCTTAATGTGACTGTCTATTAATCATTATTATATTATTATTATTATTATTATTATTATTATTATATGTTGGTGTTAGATTTTGAGACATTATATTATGTTTCGATTTTAGATTTACTACAATAACCGTAAACCGATGAACAAAATGCAAAGAATTTTCCAACCAACGAATTTTTTTTGCGATCGAATACACAAACAAACGGCTATTTTAATATGTGCATAAAATGTGTCGGGAAAAGATTAAAGATTAACTAAATGAAAAAGCAGTTTAGCTGCACGAATTTATTGGCGCATCACTGGTCAATATAAATGTGTCGGCTTCAAACGGTTGGTGATTCTTTTGCTCTTGCTTTCATCTCTCTCTATATATATATATATAGCTTTTCGCCTTTGATACGTTGTGGCGAGCGGGAGAAAATTGGCCATTGATGAAGCCGATTGATTCTCATGAGAGCTCTGGAACACGTGCGGTCGTTTATGCGTCCACTCGGAATGAGTTTTCCGCTGGAGAGAGGAGGGGGGGAGGAGAAGAAAATCCGGGAGTTTTGACGGGGGCTTTAATATCATTGTTCGAGAGAATGAGAGCGTTTTTAATGGACGACCAATATCACCGCTGAATGGACTGTATTTGAGTGATGGATCGTTTTATTCTGTGTATACCGACGATGCGTTTACAGTCGGGTTTTAACACGGGAACTTTGTAATTTTTTGATTACCTTCGTTATTTGCTTTGATGTAACGTTTGATATTTTTTATCGCTACACGCAGTTTTGAATAAGACTCTGTTATCGTTACTTTATCCTTCGATTCTCATTGTACAGTAATAACTTAAGCATATGTAAATTTTTTCGTCGCAAAAGTAAAGCGTGCAGTTTGAAATCGGTAGAAGGTAGAAGATCGGGATTGGAAGGAGTTGGGATATATATAGTGTTCTGAAGAAAGGAGACAGATAAAGGCAATCCGCCTCTTCGTGGTTTTTTAAGAGCCTTAACGCCTCCCCCACGATCTCTTCCCCGAGATAGTGGAAATACTTCTCGTTCTCTCTCATTCTCTCTCTTTCTCTCTCGGGCTGTCCCTCGTTTGCATTTCGTTTATGCGATGTCTGATTCTCTGTCGCGGCTCGATTCGTATTTGAAAGGGTCGTGGAGAGGAGAGTCTCGGGACAAACTGGGATCTGCCGTTTGAGAAGTTGATTATGCGCCCTCTCCGAATGAAAGGAATTGAGAAAGAAAACTGCCTGGGACGTTATTCGCGTGTCGAGTATATGTAATTGGCTTTTGTACGTGAAATTGTATCGTTTTCAAGGGATTAACATTTGGGTCCGGAAACGAGAGCTGATACATTAATTTTTCGTTAAATTTCCTATAATTTGCAATTCAAAGAACTATTATTTTAATGTTCAAATTGTTTTTACATTCGCGAAATAGCCGCTACATATTTCAGAAGAATTATCAAGCTATGGGCAAATTTGTATTTGTCAGAAAATTAATGTAGTTGCGTTTGTTTGAAAAATCAGTGCAGTTAAAAAATGAAAAGTTCTCTACAAAGATATACACACTTTGAAGTCCAACTAATGTCAATCAATCAAAAACATAAGCCTGAGCTTATTGACTAGTCAAAACATTTTTTTACAGCCTCACAAAAATGTCTAACATCTATTATCTGTTTAAAAAAAGGTCGAAAGTACAATCAGTGACACATCCGCTGCAAACGAAGAATAGACGAAAATCAACATTGCCGTTTTGATAAGAAAAGCCTTTAACGCTGTTAGAAGAATCGTCGAGAATCTCAAGGTATCAACGGAACTCAACAAAAAGCGCAGAAACGATCGTTACACGAGAAGCGTGAAAGGTTCGGTTTCTTCTCCCGGAGGAGGGAACCAGCGATTATAAATGACGGGCGTTGGTATAAAGAGAGGCAGCGTCATTCGCGTCTACTCCTCGCCCCCACACGCGCGTAATGCCAATAATCGCGCGACGGCATGCTAATGTCGCTGCGAGCAGCGCATCTATTACACCCCCTCGTCGTCGTAAGCCTGACGGATCCCTCTTGACACGCGCGCGCAAGAGAGCTTACACCTTCGCCCAGAGGGAGCGGAGAATCTCGCGAGCTCTCGATCTCCCGATGTTGTTGCATGACGCGGCGCTCGAACTGCCACATGACTTTTGCGAATTGTCGAAAATATACAGCTGAACGAAGGATGAAATATCGCTTCGGTTAGAATGGAATTGGTCTTTCCTATCATTACGAAACAGCTTCATCACGCGTGCTTAAACGACTCATCGCTCATCTTTCTCATCGAATAAAACGCGCGCGAGCAGCGCGTCTCAATCGCTTTCGATAGTGGAACCGGGAGCCCATATACATAGTTGAATGTTAAAGTGGCACCCAACCCTCAGCTAAACTCCTCGCTGGGACCGCAACCGATATTAATTAAGCCAAGACAAACACGCACTTCGTTCTCTAGCGTAGCTACAGCAGCAGCAGCAGCAGCAGCAGCAGGGGGTTTAAGTACACATGCGCTTACCTTGTGGCAGGAGGAGGAAGAGGTGGAACAGGAACGTCACACACGCACACAGAGAGACTGAGTTTGCTCACGATTCGGAGGGGCTCACTCGCGCGTACAATGCCATTTGCATATTATAAGTAGTACACGGGCACTGCCGAGCCGATATTATCGACCTCTACGTTTGTCGTACATTCTCTTTGGTGAGTGCGCGCTCACACTGCTTGTGGAATCGAGCTCTTTGAGTTGCATTTTTAACGTAGATTGATCGGAAAGAGAAGCTTTTTTGTATGTTCTATGAGTGAGACTGGAACCGTTGCATCGTTTGAAATTAGTGAGGATTGTCCAGGGAATAGATTATTGGATTGGTATAAGGAATTCACATTGTAGTTGGGACATGGTATCTTACGAATTTGATTAGAATTTGGTCTATGTATAAAATATGGAAATAAGAAAGAGTCGATTTTAAAGTGACCTGTTTCTTTTTATAGCGGAAATACATTATTTATCGGCAGAATATTTAATTTTGAAGTATTATATTTAGATGACCTAATAATAATGCATTAAGATACTGTCCAAGTAAGCTTGGTAGGAAAAGTCAAGTGAGGAAGCGACTACGAAAAGTCCAATAACTCAAGTGGATTCCTTGACTGACACGTTATACCATTCCAAAAAACCATTTAACTATAAACAAAAATTAAATACCCTATTCTGTGATTCAGACAATCGATTTCTTCGCTGTTCTCAATGAATTCTTATTTCCGTACAATTGCAAGCACCGTCGAACCGGAATGGAATCACTCGTTAAAATTGTACTCGTGCAGAGCAAGGTAAAGCGAGTCAGTGCTCGCTACTAAAGGGGTAAACTCGGTTCTACGCGTAAACGTCGCGAGCGGAAGTATCGCATAACCGACGCCCGGCGAAGGCCCCCGGCTAGATTAATCCGACTGTGTGTAAATTATGCAGACGCAGGCGTGCATGCATGTCTGCATATATGCTTTCTCTCTTGCTCAGCGTCGGTTCTGCGATTTTCGCGGAACACGCGAATGCGCGCGCGCGTACACTTGTACGCGTTCATAATTTTCTGCGTGCGCGAATCGTTTAACGTTGGCTGCTGCTGCTGCACTGCACCGCTTACGACCGTCGTCATCGGTCTATCCGCGATACGCTGACTCACCGTTTCTTGCTTTTTGCTGCAACTAGAAAGAGCGGCTTAGGAATGGATCTCGATTAACATTAAAGATTAAGATCGGAAAACCTTTTGAAAGAGTTAATGGTAAATAAAAGGGTTCAATTAATACTGGCTGATCAGATGCAGTTAGACCGTTTGATATTAATTTTACTGTTACGTAGGTGTATTTTTTTTATTTGAATTGATTTACAATTCGTAGAAAGAAAAAGCATAGCATTGTTGAATTGGAAGAAAAGATCGTGAAAGTGTTGTTTCAATAACTGATAGAATAGTGTATCCAAGTACCTAAATCTATTTGATACAAAATTGTCAACTTAAAATCGGTATGGTAAATTTAAGAAACCAGAGAGAAAAACCAAACTTGTTCTGTACATCTCTAAAAAGTTTTTGTTATCCGTCGGTTCTCATTAGCATCTCAGCGTTAATCCAATCTGACTATACGAACGACAGCTATAAACATAAGCCAGGAAGCAGCGGCAGCGTATCAAACGAATTCCTGAAAATCCTATCTCTCAGTCATGCCCCAAATACTCGTCTCTCTCTCTCTCTCTCTCTCTCTCTCTCTCTGCCTGTCTGTCGCGAATCGCTAAGAAGATCACTCCTACCGGAAGATCACCTCCTCGAACAAGAAGCAGCTACCTTCTCCCAATAGATATACGTACATACTGGAATAGCCCGGAGCGTCGTGGTAGTGTGGTGGTCTGCTCTCATCGAGATAGACAACACGAGTCGAGTATATATAATACGGCTCCCGATCGTTAAGGCATGCGACAGGGGGTATAAGGGGAGAGAGAGAGAGAGAGAGAGAGAGAGGCACGACGAGGCGCTTGCTTAGCGGGCGAGCTTAATTAATAAGGACACGCGATATCCCCTTACTTCTTACTCCGTCCTAAGACACGCGCGCGCGAGTGCAAGCCTTCGTCGAGTTAAGCAGCCCCTCCTGTATGTGTGGGTGTGGGGGGAGGGGGTGAAAGAGGGAGAGAGAGAGAGAGAGTGGGTAAGACTTGGAAGGCAGAAGTAGCAGCAGCAGCAGCACACCCCCGGGGGAGTCCTTTGTTGTCGAGAAGGTCAGGAGAGGGAGGGAACGGCCGAGACTTGCCACTTTAACCCGCCTTAAGGGGTTACGCTATCCCGAGGAGTCTCTCTTGCTCTCTCTCTCTCTCTCTCTCTTTCCTAGATCCTCTCTCGAACTCCATCTATCTTTATCGTCCTCGTAATCTTTGTCCCTGCATTCTGCGGATCTCACTTCTCGGGTGGGCTTCTTCTCGTCGACGATGGTGGGGAGCAATCGGAGATAGCAGTGATATTTGTAAATCACAGTTGTTGCCACGAGGAGCGAGAACTTTTGTTGCGACATGCGCATATTTGGGGGTGAGGTTATTTCTTTTTATCGGGTGCACTGGGCTGTATGCTTGCTGACGGCGAAAAGTAGACGCGAGACGTTTCTGGATAGTCTTTTATGTTTAGTTTGATTTGCGAGCTAATTCTTCTCTCCGGAGGGACTTGATACTTCTAAAAGATTCTTGGAAACTAATACGCTTATTTTTACCTTAGATTAAGTTTTATTATGATATGATTACATTTAAGATAATTATTTTGGGTGGATATACTTTTCTTGAGAAAATATCAGAATATCAAATGTTTGCAAAAGAAATTTTTTAAGTATTAGTCTTTTTAAATTTTATGATTTAATCGAAGCTATTATTTTTAAAACCAAAAGCTGACATTTATCACATATTTCAATTTTATGCTATTAATTTATATGTAACGATAAATCAAAATAATATGTATATGTATATATAATTTAATAACAGAATATAATAACAGATTATCAATGAATTTATTCTAGCACGTGTGTCTGGATACATTTTAGTAAATAGTTTAGGTAAAAAATAATTTAGGTAATATTTAAACAAGGATTGAACATTTTTTTCATCATAGTATCTGTTTTCTTTTTTTTTAAAAAAAGAAGACACTGAATACATTAAGATTGACTCCCAAAACATTCAATTTCGTTGTTTAAATCGTACCTGAGGCTGAAGATGAGTCACCTGTCGTTTGATGTGCGCCAACGTCGCGGTTGGCGGTGGATGCAAGGCCATGGTCGCAAATACCAGTCGCTCCTCGTAGTCGTACTCGCAGAGGATTTTGTTTTCGCACAAGTAAAAACGGTCGCCAACGCAAAATCTAAAGCAGTTGTAAATTGATATTTCTTAGTATAAGTCTTAGTATTTTGAATAAGTTGTGATTGTGATTTATGCATGATATAAAATCGGCATCAAGGATACTGAAGTTTTCTATTTGGAAATTAAATGCTAAATGTTTATATTTTTGTATTTGTCATCAAATCGTCAAATTAAATATTAATTGGGTCATACCAGAGACATTTCAATGGTCTGTTATAACAGGTCTTATTATATTCGCGTGATTTATTATACGTTATATAATATCTGAATGAAAACGTAGAAAATGATCTTATCGTTAATCGCACGCAATCTTCAAACACTCATCTCCAGGTAACGTTTAGACTGGGGGTACGCCATTCGGGCAAAGGTGTAACGCCGAAGTAAAAGGAAAAAAGTATGCGCAAAGTACTAAAGAGCTAGTAAAGCGTGCTAATTCCGTTTAAGGTCGCTTTCCGTTTGGCTCCGCCGCCGACGTTTCTGGAAATTGTGAGAAAATAAAAACAAGCCGACGACGCCCTTCTTCCTGTTGCGCTGAGACTCGGAAAATCTTGCGAGGTTCTTTAGATGCAAATTCTCGCTCGCTCGTTCGCTCCCTATTTCCTCGCGACGCGCTCTCCCACCAAGTGAATTCCACCTTCTTCGCCTGAATATTGGCATTCGCTTGTTTTCAAGCTTAATGAGTTTGCTATAATTTTATGCTTTAATTAAGAATTACTGGCATCTCTACCTTTCCCTCTCTCATTTTCTTTGCTCGAATCGGTGAAACTCGGTTTTACACTTTGAATAAAATTGCTTGGTAGAAAAAGATTCTATCTCCAGTTTTGAAAGGGGTGTATCTCAATTTCTCAGATCAGAAATGGTTTCATCTCAACTTTTCAAGTCAATAGGGTTGTATGTGAACACATTTTATTCTTTCATAAAAATTAATTCGTCGTCATTAGGATATATTATAAAACTATTTATTCTTTTTTATCTACCGGTAGTTTAGACTGAGAGCAAGTTTTTGATGTGAAATGTTTCATATAAAATTTCATATTTATTTAATTACTACTAATTAAAGTTGAGTTAAACCTTTAGAGGGCGGGGGTGGCCGATAAAGCGCTCGAACTATTTGATGTTTTTAGGCAAAATTTGGTGTGTATAAAGGAAAAATACTGAACAAAATCGTGTAGACTGTTTGACCCAATGATGAAAATCGTCATTTCCAGATCAAATTGTTATTCAAGCACCCTGAAGAAATTGTTTTTTCGTCACGTCCACATTGCTGGTCCTGGGTCACGCTAAGAGCGAAACTGGGAGTATTTCTTCTATAAAATTCAATGGGGCTACTAATTTTTTGAAAATAGTACATTTCGACACGGGGGCGGAATGTACTATTCTCTCGCTTCGCTTGACTGAAAAACGTCTCGTGAGTGAAATAATCCTCTTACGCCCTAGTCTCGAACCGTATTTTTCATCACGAGAGCCGTAAAGTCGCATCAAACATGCGATTTTGAGGTTAGAGTGACGAAAATGATATTTTAGGAAGGCATCGTCAACCTTCATTTTAGGTAAGAGGCAGTGTAGACGCCATGTGCATCTCCGTGGATGAAGTTGGACTTCACTGAGCTTTTGGTAGAAGGTAGATCGTCATTTCGAGATCAAGGATGTGCCTTGACCTCAAAATTTCAGGCTGAAATAAAAAAAATCAATCAAAGGTTAAAGGTGCCTTCAGGATTTTTTTCACTATTTTTTTCGTACTCAGCACATAAAAAACATGGGTGTACCAACTATAACAATAAAATAGCAAAAAAATAATGTTTTTATATTGGTTTTTACGTTACGGCCAGGCGTGGTCGATATGTCGGTATGCCTTTTTTTTAGTCATACATTCTTTTTATCTCGTTAATGGTGTCTCGAAGTTAATTAAAGAATGCCATATATTTGTAAATAGTTCTAAGAATGTTGTTAAATTTTTGTTTATTTTTTGTCTTTGTAATTTTGAGTAATGGCAATTTTTAAATGCATGCGTTTCTATTTGTTTCTCTCTCTTCTAGTTGTACACCCCCTTAAAATGTATATGATAAAACAACAGTACATAATTACAATTCAAATATGTTAATTTAAACAATAAAAAATTCATCTGAGGTTAGATATTCGTTGAAATAGAATGTTAAAAGCCTAGGTTTTATTGATTGTTAATACCAATAACTTAGTTCCATTATACTATTCTTTTTCGTGTGCCATTTCGTTATTCAAACAATAGCATTTTCATACACAAACTGTATCATAACACTACACCCTACGTTTCTTACTTCTCGCCCCAGTTCTTATATGCTGCATGCAGAGTTTCGCTGGCACATTCGCGCGGATTTCTTATGCTTTTTTAAATCGCGCGCTGCGGTATTATTCGAATGGGGGAGCGGACGCGATATGTTGAATCGACATTGTATTCAGAATTACGAATCACGCCGCTGCGCCTACGTGACCAGATTACCTTATGTATCCTGATACGAGCTTATGTAAGGCGGCTCACTCTCTCATTTCTTTACGCGCAGCATCCGCCAACTGTTGTCATCGCCGTCCCTTTTCAACAGCAGCAGCAGCAGCCCTTTAAAGTTTAAGATCGCGCATATTCGAATTTTATTGGCGATTTAAAGGCCTATCTTTCCGGCAGCAGTCGCCGATTTCGAGCGTAAAAGTTTACGATAAAACATGTGTCTTGCAAGAAATTTTTTAGGAGCCTACGGCGTTTCGATTTGCCTGGAGAGATTCCGTGATGCGTTTGCTGGTATGATATAAATGTGCGGTTATAAGAAGTAGATAGAGTCAAGGATTGGTCCGACGAGAAATTAACAAAAAATCTGGTTCTATTAGTTGAGGTATAGGATATTGAAATAATTCGTTATATGTGGTTAATATCTCATCGTGTGATTTTCATTGCATTTTTTAACGTGTCTGAAAAAACGATTTATTTCTGAATACTATAAATCTGCAATCAAATCAGAATATTATGTGTACCTGAAATCTGTAATTCCGTAGTTATCTCCCGAAATATCACGTCTGTCTCAAAATTTCATCCATTTCATTACAACGGTTCGCCGAAAGTCTATTATAAACATAACAACGGGATTATTACATCGACACGAGCCTGAAGGAGTGTCGAGACTCTTGAGATTCGTGGCATGCGCGAGAGACATCAGTCTTGCGGCTCTTCTCTTTGTAACGATGAGTCTCTGGAATGATAGGCGTGTCCGAGCGATTTGTCTTGCGGATGACTTTTTAAAAAGCTCGACTCTCCCGGTTCGCTCTGGCAACGGATCTTATTTCTTCACGCGCAAGACATCATCGGGAAGCTTATGCATATTTCCTACCGCGGTATGTTCGATGTAGATATCTGCCAAAGCATAAGAGTCATTTTCAGTCTTTTTGTTTTTATTTTTACTTGTTAAACATTTGAGAGCCCACGTATATTTATATTTCATATTTAAAAATGCATCATTTATTATTGATCCTACAGCAAGTATCACCTTTTATTTAGTTTTAATAATTTTAATTATTTCATAATTTTACTATATAATAAATAAAAAATATATTTCAGTCCAGTAACATTTCATCAGATATTCAAAATTATTATGAAAATTAGTCTCGAAAGACCGAAAAACGATAAAAATACCACTTATTATTGGCCGTGGTTTCAAAATCGCAGTATCGCGGCAATTTCCAACTCGCAGTTCTCACGTTTGATCCCGATAGCCTCGTACGCGCGCAACAATAACAGCCGCCCCATTCATCGGAGCTTCATAAAATATTCATTCGAAACTGGAGATGTGCTACACAGCATCCGGCGAATAAGACGCAAGGAGGCGCTGCGTATCCTTCGACCCCGAAAAAGCGCAGAAAAGAAAAACGAAATAGAGAGAGAGAGAGAGAGAGAGAGAGAGAGAGAGAGAGAGAGAAGGGTACATATACACAGTAGGAGTTTTGTATACCTCGGCGGGCGCATAAAACTCGACTGGTGAATAATAAAAGTATATTCGGCGCGTACAGCGGCTTTTGCGTATTCAGCGGACGCTCCTGTGTCCCGCGTTGGAATCCTGTTTAGGTTTTACTCGCTCGCTCCTCTTCTTTTTTTCGCCAAGGATTTCCGCCGCCGAGTGGTTTATTCCGGCGCTTATGCTAATGCAGACGTGATTTTTTTTCAGCACCTCAGCACCTGTGCGTAGTACTAAACATTTACGGGCCGTCCGCGAGTTCTCCTTTCTCCTCTACATTCTTTTTCCATATGCACGAGAGCGTAAAAGTCGTATCGGAGCGAGTTGTACACGGGCGTGGAGCTCGCGAGGCTTTTTCCGCTGGCTGCGCGCGTGACGGATTATTTCGGCTACACGTGGCGCGAATGCTTGCGCGTGGTCAAGTACCTTTCAGCCCTTTGCTCTCCCTCCCCTACTTTTCTCTTTTTATTACTGATACTCTAAGCGATTCATTGATAAAGTTTCAGCGATTTTTTTCATTTCTCGAAAAGAAATTGGAAGATGGAAACAATTTGGAGAAATCCAGAAAATGTAAATGTAGATAGTCAGTAATATACTTTTTTATGGTGCTATACTCATATACTGACCCAAAGTCCATTCCTTTTATTATTACTATTATTCTAAGGTTTGTATTCGATAATGTTGACATTTCCTTTTCCTCTACCTGAATGCAGCAGAAAATGAACTTATGTGCTATATAGATCGATACCAACAACTTGTTAAAAGGGAAGTTTAAGAACAATAATGATAATGAATATTGGTATTTATTACGCAGTATTTCAAGATTATTGTTTTTTAATAATAACGTAAAAGTCATATTCAACTCGAATAACAATAGTTCGGAAGCCGTATTATACCAAGATATCAAAAGCTAATAATTGCGAACCAAATAAATTTTTGGTCTGCTGTATTGGATCCGGTATTTGTTCTTTCACATTGAAAATCTAATTAAATTTCAATCCAGTAATCGCAAAAATATAGCAGATTACTATTAAGCAATATTAACTATTAATAACTGTTTACAATAACTATTAATAATTCCATTGAAAAAAAATTCTCGTTTCGTAGTAAATAAATCAATCTAAGTAGTATTGAGTAAGCTCGCATCAGCCATGAACGTAAATCGTATTTCCACCACCACATCAAATGTGACCACAGCACGAATAACGATTCCACACTCACAATCAGCAAAGCAAAATAAATATTAACGTGTCTGAACGTATAGAGACTCGATGCTCTTTGGTCCTCCACGACTGCAGTGCCGTTATCAGAGCGCAACCATTGCCATACTCCCCAACACCGGAATCATAAATGCCATTAAGCCGGCAGGTATGGGGAAGGGCGAGAGCGAGTATAAGCGCACAGCCGCATCGTTTAATGCGCTCTTTTTATGACGATCGATCGACCAAGATCGATATTTTTTCCTTTCGCTTCTTTCTTTTTCGTTTGACGCGCGCGCGCCGTGGTACTTATCGTAGCTGGTTACGAGGGCGCATTGACTTTTACTGCCGCGATGCCGCAGAGCCTGCCCGCGGAGAACAAAGACCAATCGAGTCGATTTCGATGCTGCAGGCTTTTTTCAAATCTGCCTGGGGTTTTTTGGCTTTTGTTGTTGCAGCGTTTTTAGGACACTTTTTTTTTCGCAGAATGCATGGACGTTCAACTAATGTGTCTTTGCACGAGTGGATTGAATAATAAAATCTTATTGCTGTTTGGAATAGAAAAAGATGGATTCTGTAGTTTCCCTCAGTTTTAAATTCAATGAGAGCAATGCTCATAGATATCGATAAAAAAACGTAGAATAATTTTATTTCTGTTTTTTTTTGTTGTTTGCTAAAACTATAGTAATGAAGAAAAGAGTTCGTATTATTTACAATAAAAATCAAAACGTTTGCAATAATTTTTATGTAACGAGTTTCTTCATTACCAAGGTAAGTAATATTTTTTCCTAATATACATGTCTGTTAAATACATAAATTTTGCAAGAATTTCCAAAGCCCTTGGATGCGCTTGATCTTACTGAGCCTCGGTTATATAATTTCCAAATTGTTGGCGTGCATGATTTACAAGGCAAGCCTCATCACCAATTCAAGCTCGTTAAGCTTCCGAAATTTATCGAAATTCCACGCGAGGCTAAGATGCTGCTGGCAATTTAAGGCTGGGAGGAGAGAGAAACTCTTAGGCGCGCGCGAGAGACTCGTGTCGCGGGTGCGTCGCGGCTTGTTTGCGGAGGTTTAACGTCATCGTTCTTGGCGTCTTTCTCTCTATCTCGCTCTTTCTTCCGTGCGTCTGTCAAGATTCTCTGTGAGCGCAAACACACCGTGTCTGGGATGGCGAAACCTCAAACGGTACAACACTTTGGGGTGCACGCTTGCGTCGCGTGTCTAGTCGCTAGTCAATCAGTCATTTAAATTTCACGCGTTAGCTCTTCCTTTTTCATTTGGTTTTAACTAATACGGCATAAGGAAGAATATTCTTCTTCTTGGCTGGCCTAGATTGAATTAGCTCGATATATATATATATATATATATGATAGGACATATGCGTGTTCAAGTTCAAATTCATGAATAATTGGTTTGAACATACCAAAATAGACTGCGGGTACAATCTTGTTGAAGCAAAAGAAGAAAAGCTTGCTACGAACACCTCAGAGATTGATAATTGCGCTGCAGCTCCCCGTCCCGTGGAATGCGATCGCAGCCACTACAATGGCTCTGCTTAATTTAGCATTTAACCGCGTCCTCCGTGATTTCTTCCACGCCCTAAGCGAAGAGTAGTAGCATCAGCGAACTATACACGAGTAAGAAGAAGAAGACACACTCGCTCCCTTTACAAGGCACCTTTGAAACCTGTCAGTCCTCGTGGGTGTTCCTCTCCCTCGCGCGAGAGATACTCCTGGCTCGCACTCAATTTGCATCCAAGCATAAAGACGGAGACAGACAATAGGGAACCTCCACTGCGTGTTTGTCACTCACTCTATCTCTCTCGGTCTCTACTCTTGCTCCTCTCCTCGTCTGTCCTCTCGACTGGCTGCCGCCGCCGAGTCTAACGCGTTTAGCGGAGACTCGAACCCCTAATCAGATCTTGCCGAGCTCCACGAGGTATAGAAGGCGGAGAGAGGTGAGGGATGGAAGATGGATAAGCGGGAGAAGAGAGAGAGAGAGAGAGAGAGAGAGAGAGAGAGAGAGGCTCTGTGCCGCGCCGCTAAGTGTGCGAGTTAATGGAGTCAAGACGTCGCGCGAGAGCCGAGTCGCATCGAGGCCGCAGCTTCTGCAGCTAAAGCCTGGAGGGATGAGCGCGCCGTAGTTGTTTCATCATTTATGCCTATCCTTCCTCCTTTCCTTCCTCTCTCTCTCTTTCTCACTCTCTCTCTCTCTCTCTCTCTCGCTCTCGCTCTCGCTCTCTTGCTCCGATTCACTCTTCGCTCTTGTGCTGTTGTATATGCTTCGACTGAAGAGCTGAGAGTTTTGCGACTTTGACTTGTTGTTTGTTGACGGGGTTTCTTTTTTTTGGAGAGGGATAGTCGATGGATAAATTATGATCGAATAGTCGTGGAATTGATTTGCGAAGTTTACTTACAATGACAAAATTTATTTTTAATTGTTTCTTTACAGTTCATAAAGATATTCCCTGGTTTACGATTATGGAGCAGAGTTAACTTTAGGAATGATATTTTTATTTAATTTCAATTTAAAGATACTATAAAATAACAAGGATAACTCCTCATAATTATATTGATAAAAATTCATAAATATGATAAAAAATTAAAGAATACCATACTGCTTCACTCACATCTGTACCGGATATTAAAATCGTGCAGCACCAGAATCATAGCATTGTTGTAAAAAATGGATAAGAAAAATAACTAGCAATCGAAACAGATTACTCGAACAAATTGAATGTAATCACAGCGAGAGGAATTCAAGCGGAGGCGAAATTACAAACGTTAGAGTGTAGGTACAAGTTAGCATGTGTAATGGCACGAAATCGATAATAGTTGCGAATACTTGTCACGATTTCAGTTAGGCGTGTGTGATGGAGAATCGCAGAGAGGGGTAGGAGAGAGGGATTTACTTATTTACGACCTAGTAGCTCTAGGCAGCAATGTAGAGAATTGGTAAACAGTTGATGTGTGCTCACTCCGCTGATTCAGTTCAAATTGCGTGCCTGCTGGTATCTGACTGGCAAATTTGATTTCGCGTTATTTCAATTTATTTGCGACCGATCGATCCCAACGCTGCGGATATTAATTCAGAATTTCCCAGTCGAAAATAAATGTTAAATAAAAACAGATGGTTTTTGGACTATGTGTATTGCGATAGACTAAGAATGATTAGATTCCTCGTTTGGATTGTTTATAAACTGAGAATATTTAATGAATAGTAAATGATTGCTTTGCTTTAGTTCGCTTCTTTTCGTGAAAATTTTAAATCTACTATAAATAAGATTTAATTAGTAGTGATTAAAAATAACTATAACCAAAAAAGAACCGATTGAGAATATAAACTTCTAATTTTTTTTCGAATGAATAGTCGTAATTGAATTTTAAAGCATTTTTAGAACGACAAAGATAAGTTTTTGCTTATCTTCAATATATTGCAGAAAGTACGAACGAATAAACGACATCTTGCAAAGCTATTGCAAAGATATTGCTAAGCTATAGGCAATTGATTGAGCTATTGACAATCAATTTTAAATATATTTCGCTTGGGATCATTGGGGAAATTTATATTGCTAATTTATGGACTATTGGAGAAAGTATCGTCAATGTCATGGTAATTTTCAATCACTAATTTTATAAAAATAATGTACCAGCATTTAACAACGTTATCATTCTATAATGTCATTTGAACATGAATTTTTTGGACTTCAAAAAAAAATAAACAATATTATAGATGCCCCGGTTACTGTACCCATTAAGTAGACAACCTCTAAATTTTGTTACATTACACTAATTTTTCTTCAATTTTGAATATTTTTATAGATATTTTAGTTAATTCTAATGTATTTTCTAAATATTTTTCTATATTTGTTTTATCAAAATGACACAGTTGAGAAAAACAAATTTTATGCTTCTATTACTGGACATCGCCTGCTTGCCATAAGATCCTAATACTTCATTTACTGTGTGCCGATTAGTATATACTATGTAAAAGGGCACAGTAACCAGTCAAAGCACAGTAATCGGAGTAATTTATCCTATTTAGATAATACTTCCTCCAATATATTGTCAACATTGTTGGGGCCTAAATGAAACATTGCAAATAGCTCGATAGTAATTTTAATTTCATCCTTGATCTTATTCGATCAGTATACAGTTAGTCGATGTTTGCGTACAGTCCTTGAAGTTTGCAGAGGCTTGAATTATCGAAATCTTAAACTAGCGCAACCCGAGGAAAAGAATCAAACTCCGTCAGCGACAGCAGCGAAAAATTAGTCTCAACTTTTGCCCATCAATATGTTAACTCAATTAACTGCGCGCGCACTTTATCGAATTATATTTTCTTCGGTTTCCGATTCTCCGATCCACGACACCTTGTCCATAAACGGATTCCCTCTTACACAGAGATGTATATTTCTTATGCAGGACGAAGAACTTAAGAATCGTGCTGCAGTAGTACTAGACTGCAGCTGTCAGACGTGCATAAGGAAGAATGGGCGGATTGAGAGTATTGAGTAAGCAAGAATTCATGAATAATTTTATCGAACGCTGCGGTCGAAGCTTGACAATTTTGCAAATTTATGAAAACCCGTAAATGATGGATCGAGTCCGCGTCTGCACGATATTAAATTCGTTCATTTAAAAACCAGCTCGGGACGTGAATTTTGCAGATCTATGATTATTTCAAACGCAGCTGAGTTTTTCATTCGCGAGATAAATAATTGGACAGTATTGGCCTAATTCAATTGCGATTTCTAAAACTGTGTGAAATATTGAGTTCCCGGGTGACACTAAAGGGTTAATTCCATATATATTGCAAGTGTGGCACGTTCAATTTATGAGATAAAAGTCATCAGCGAGATGGACGGGTTTTTCCTCTTTTAAACTTTTATCGCCCGGTTTACGAGTTTTTCCTCTTTTAAACTTTCGTAGTTCTTATTTAATTCAATATTGATTTAATCAAACATTAATTCAATTAAATTGAACCGATACCTTATCAACTTAATATTTGTTGCTTTAATTCAGATTTAATTCTTTTATCTAACGTACTGACTGAAAAAAAGAACGTTTATTTGTTACATTACCGAGGAAATAGCATTTATCTGCAAAATCTTTAGCTTTATAGTTGAATCAATTTTAAATGAATCCAAGTCCCAAATATGAGTCGGTTGTATAAATCAAGTAAAAGCTCCAGTTGTATCAGATGACGTTGCTGCCATAATGGTCGACTTTTTTCTGTTCGATCGAAGCACGGGCTGCATATTACTCGTAATCGATTGCTTCTCGCACTTGTGATATCACCGCTGCAGTTACGGCCAACTTTCTCAGATTTCGCCCCTTGGAATTCTCGCTGTCATAAAGCAGGCCGACAAGCGCACGCGAGAGAGAGAGAGAGAGAGAGAGGGAGAGAGACTTCGTCACGCCAGTGCGCGCTCATTGTCAAGCGAGAAGACAGTGGGAGCAGCGGAGCCCAGTCGTCTCGAATATCGGACGCTTTGTTTCGATAATGGCTGGTTAGAGATTCCCTCCCTCTTCTCTCTCTCTCTCTCTCTCT
>UELV01174997.1:0-16710 GCA_900490015.1 Megastigmus stigmatizans | reverse complement strand
CTCTCTCTCTCTCTCTCTCTCTCTTACACACGATCCGTGTATATAGCTCTTCTCCGAAAGGGTGCGCAGGTGCCTTTCTTGGACCCTATATATATATATATAAGTGCACTAGGAACTCTGTGTGTGTGTGTGTGCGAGTGCGGCGAGGCCACGACGACAACGACGACGACGACGGGGAGCTGCTGCTGCTGCGAAGCGCCGCCAAAAGAATGCAACGAGCCTACATACATATAGCGCTTGCATATGTACTCCACTGCACATACTCGTGCGTTAAGGTGCGATCATACCGCAGGCGCGCCAGCGAAAACGATGCTTATATATATATATATATATATACAGACGCATTGCCGAGGGCAAGTGGACGCGCGCGCGCTGCACATTGTGATCCATAACAAAGAGCCGTGTTAAAGGGTATTTTTTTTTATGGTCGCGATACAACGCGTGGAAGAATTTTTATCTCCGATGGTTTTGCGCGTAGTTTAGGGCAAGCGTTTCGCGATCGCGTTTATCTTTGAAATTAATGCGTTAAAGGGGATGTTGGGGTTTCTCGTACAATTGGCTTGTGTAATTTTTATTTGCTTTTTTTCTGTTTTTAATCGTTATAGAATTAGGTGCGATATGGAAAAGATTATGGGAAGCCGCTGTTGTTAAATGGACTTTATAAGCGTTCGCACCTATAATCGGTCGCATATGCGCTTTATGGATGTGTGCCAGCGACCGCAGAACGAAGGGGAGATAAACTAAGAAAACAGTAATGGAATAAAAAAGAATGGCAGCAGTAGCCATTCGTATAAAGAAGTTTAAGTATAGACTCTGAAGTTTATTTGTTTGTTTATCATGTATGATGCAATATTTAATTAGGTGGTCGTGTAATGATGAAAAATAGTATTGTTTTAGTTTAAATTGAGTTTTATTTAAATTCAAATATTGTATAACGAGCTTCAACTAACCGCGACAGATACATACTTCTAAGCTGATGCCTAATTACTTTTTCAAATCCACTAGGAAGTCGCAAATTTCACAATAAATTGACAACTTATCAAATACATCAACGTCGAATCGAAAAAAGAAAATGAAGCGATTGACACGGAAGATTAATTTATTGTAAACGATTATCCTAAAGTAGAAAATGTACAATCGCATTATCATTGACGGTGCGTTTAGATCTTGAAACCCGTATATAAAAATGATTTCTGGTCGTCTGTCGACGAAGGGAGAAAAGTATAAGAAATACAGGAAACGTCTAAAAAGAGTAAAAGGGACCGAGAAGTGTGTGAGTAACTGCTGTAGAAGAGAATATACCTATATGAGCTGCTGTAAAATTCTTAGAAAATACATCAACTTGTAATATTTTGTACGCGCGCATTATTACACCATGGAAATTAGGAGGTATCATAATTTAAGGATTTTTTTACTATTTCTTTCAGAATTAATAATGTGATAATATTAATGGTAAAGTGGTCGGAAAATATTTTGCTAACCTTTTAAACAATTACGATAACCGGAAGCCTTACTTATCGAAGAGCTGTGTAAAGAAGTTTACTTAAGAATATAATTCCAGTTTCAGATTGTTTAGAAACGTATACGTGAGATTTATTATACTGAAAACTACTGAACACGAGGAAACCAACAAGTCCTTAAAGGCATAAACTGGTTAGTAGAAAAGAAAGACTAATTTTCTCTTTAACTCGAGGCATTAAAGCTACTAATCCGGTAGTTGCGAATCGTCGCGGATAGAAATTTTTTAGTGGGAAGCTCATAATGCGCGCTCAAACTTTCTCGATCGCATCTCTCCATCCTTCATCGGAAATTCTCGAAGAACGAAACTATTTAAAACAAATAATAGAATTGTAACAAGAAACCTGTATTTTTATTTGTTGAAAACCAATGCCTATATATTTTCTCTTGCTTTCCCAGATATTAGATTATTGTCTTAAGGTTGCTGCTAAACAATACACTAAACTTTATAAAAAATTACAAATAGTGATGTCATTCGAATATGCAATATGTAACGTTATAAAAAATTTTCTCAATAAATGTTTTAATTAATTATTCCAATAAGCCTGAACGTTAATCTGTACCGTAAAGACCTTTAGACTAAACCTATAGACTAAATCCTCGTCACTTTAATATACATACAAAACTTACCTGCTCGACTGCATGGAACTTGGTCAACCACTGCAACTTAAAGCTACGCATCCTAATTCGTAACCGGTCACCAAAACTTGCAAGTACACGCATGCAGGTGTATCGAACACAAAACACAATTTACAACTTTAGATCCGCATTCGGCACTATACTTCTCGCCGCGACGAAACAAGACTACATCCATCTCCTCTTGTTCTTCGCGAGAAAACCGTAAGTATAATATAAGTAAGTATTAAGAGTCATCCGCGACTCTCGTTATCTTCCTCTCGCCGGATATAAATAAAGGGAGAGACGGAACACCGATGCACACACGATAATACACACGATGTGCTCAATGCTAGCGCCAGCTTGCAGTAGTACTCTTCGACTTTGCGGTCTTCGTTAGCGATGGCTTCGCTCTCGTCCGATTTTTTTTTTCCGCAAAATCTAAAAGGAGCAGAGAATGGAAACGGGGAAGTAAGCAAGTTTAATGGGTGCATTGTGCCAGGCAAAAGGGGGAATTAATCAATCCTCCTATTATTCACTTTTCACGGAACTTTCTTTGAAAATTGAAGGAGACAATGGAATATTGATATCCTGATTATGAGAATATTCAGATCGCAGCTGCGGGTATATAAGAGCAACAAATTTTTTAGATTGCCAGTGGAAGAAATTGTTGTGTTAATTAAGCGATCATTATTATATGATTTTGTAGGAAAGTGTGACGGAGCTGGTGTAGTTTCTAATTGCATCTATCGATCATTTGAAGGATTTTGGAAATGAAGACAAAGAACAAGTTATAGCTTTTTACACATTTCTATGAACCTGTCAAACACTTTTTGTAAGCCAGTTGCTTTATTTATAAATTATGTAAATAGTATTTAAAAAAATTGTATATAATGTAGCATTCCAAGTGTATTAAGATAACAGAGATTCTCATTAGCTTTATTTCCAATGGTTTTCTTTGATTCAATCATACTTTATAGTGAAATACGCTCGTTTTACGGGCACCAATTTCTCGCAAAATAAAAAACATCAATATAACAAAGACCGCTTTGAACTCGTATATGCACACACTGATTTCTCATGAATGGGGTCGCGCGCGTTACTAGCTGTATATACGTGTTATCGCGAGCCGCGCTTACACGTGTGTTTATGTGCGAGCTGCCACAGCCGGGAATAGTCATCGTGAGAAAAGAGGTATAAGCCAAGTCAGCAATGGATATTGTATATGCATTATCGACCGTTGCGAGCTGCTCCGTCTATAAAGTAGAATATTGCAGCAGCCGTGCGCGCGCGAGTTTAAGGAAATCGACCGAGAGCGCGCTGTTTGTCTCCTCTTCTATCCCTGAGACTCCACCGCAATATACAGTCACTACGGGTTAAACGATCGCACTCGACAGGTGCACCTCTATTGCTTGTTTAAATGCCTAGATATATCAAATAAATATAAGAACAAACCAAATGAAAATATAATTTGGTGCGGAACGCAACTTGCGCAACGATCGTTTCGATCGAGATACATTTCCAAACTTCAACTCATCCATTTGAATTTCGCGAGAGAAAAGCTTCGCACGAGTAAAAGTTTGCATTAGCACATTTGCATTAGCACACACGAAGCTACATAGGAAATCCACATGGGCATACAATGCGAGAACGCAGTCAGCTCGTACATAAGCACGCATTCATCGTGCATCGGGCACTTCCTACATATAAATACACAGGCGTACGCGCGACTGAGTGCATTTACACGGTATATACATATATAATGATCGGAGCGCCGCGCGACACTGCACCTTGAAAATCTCATGCGAATCGCGCAAGTGGCAGAGAGAGAGAGAGAGAGAGAAAGGGTGGTAAACATAAGGAACTTGAAAGTGAATTGATTGGAGGATGATGATGGAAATATATAATAAGAGAACTTTCACCTTCGCGAATCTATGCGCGCGTGCGGCGGTTATGTACCATACTTAGTCTGCTTAATGACTAATAACGTCGTGTGCATTTTCACATGGCAAAGGGACGTGGGTACATAATTAATTCTGTGGTCGCGCCGCTGATAGTCGAAACTCTGTGTGATTTGCGATGTGACGGGAGCCGTTTTGTGTATATGTGATATAATTGCAACATCAAAGCTTGGATATACTTACTGATTTCATTTGAGGTTTACGGGTGAAAAATTACAAATATACATATACATATAATGAGAATTTATTATGACGAGTGAAGTAAAGATATATTTTACGCGCGTGTACACTCAAAAGTAGATTATACTTTATTGAAAACGTTATGTCAATACTATGATATTTTAATCTCGGTGCAGACGAGTATATATAAATCACGAAATAAATCGATGACGGTACTTTCACTTCGCGCACATATACATCAGTCTTCACACACTCGCGCACCTCATGTTTTTATCGCGAAAAATATATACAACGACACTTTTCTCTTTGGCAGACGGCGCTAGAGTTCCTATCGGTCGGCTCTGTTCTGCCCAAGTCAATAATTTCCTTCGGCTGGAAATTACACCGCACCAAAGCCGCATCGGTTCTCGTGTGTTTTTTCCTACCAGCCAATATTGCGGATATCGCGAATTTCGTGCAGCTCGCGGGGCTTTAATCGCGGAAATCTCCCTGATTTCTTTCCGCGAGCTGTATAACCGCGATATCGGAAAGTTTAATTGACGCGCCGCTAATAAAACATACGCGATGTGAACTGGCACACGCACACACCAGAGCTGCAGTTTGTTGACGTTGATGCGTTGTGGCTTAGCGGTATATCTATGATGGACAAAAAAAGTGGGATGATGATTATAGTCCAATCTGCTATGAAGACGTTCAATGAAATAATGAGAGGTGTTGCTATTTGGATTCTTTAGCGAGCGGGAAAAATGTATATAGTCTTAGTTTTCCTCGACTGCCACGCTAAAGTTTAGTGCGAACATATATATATGTTGGAGTATAGTTTTCATGGAATATTATGTGCTTTGGAATGAAGAGTGTATGTATACATATAGTTTTAAGTTTACTGAAAAGATCTGCGATAAAATGTTTTATAAGGCTCTCAATCGGTACGTTACGGTACCGCGATAATTTTATTAGTTTGAGCTGTTGGTATAATTTATTGTAAAATAAGTATCCTTGAGATCATCATCGGTTCATATTTTTAGAATTTTTAATAATTAAAAAGTCCTTATGAGCTTTCAAAGTTATGAGTCGTATATTAGCTACTTCGAATAATACTGTGATAATTTAGATTGTTTATTTCTTGCTTATATAAATATAATAGGAAATATTAAAAAAAAAGCGTTATGAATGGTTTATTGAATTCTTAATTTATCATCGATTAAATTTATTCCGCGATGAATTTACTATATATTAATTTACTGCTACTATATAATATCATTATAATATATAATAGTACTTGATATATGTTTAGATTATAACCATTATAAATTTCATGCTCATATATATATAATACAAACGATAAACTACAACTGTGTGTGTTTTATTTCTTCACAGATTACAAATGTTTTCCTCGACATATGCTAATTTTTATTGTTTCTTTCATTGTTACACAGCATAACGCTATTTATCATTATTAAAATTATGCACATTAACTGAGAACATGGGTAATATAAACTTTACACTCAAACTAACCATATAAGTGTCTCTTTCAGCAGCTTGAAAGAATAGCTAACCTTCGCAGAACTCATAATTTTTCTTCATTTACAGTTACTTGAGAAAGCATCAGCAGCATCCTCGGAACGTCTCGATTTTTTCAGAAAAAAAACCACTGTCTCCCCGCGATCCACCTAGCACCAACGAATACAATAACCGTATCATATACAGCATAAACGCATATAAATCACTTTCCGTTAAACTTTCATCGACTCCTTCGCACATCATTCAACGTACGTACACAAATGCGTTCAATATACCTTTACATAAGTACAATTGTTCCTTGAATCCTCTCTGTCTCTATCTCTCGGCAATTGTTTCTTCGCCCCCATCGGCAACAAAAAGAAAAAAAGGTATAGCCCGTGCGCAACCATTACGACTGCACGCACGAAGTCGCACGACGTATCAATCGGACACAGTTTGCGCGGCGCATATATATATGTGTGTGTGTGTGTGTAACCGAAACGCGAAGAGGGAAAATTATAAAATTCGCATTCCCGCGCGAAAGTGGAACGACGACTACGCGGAATGTTGGTTTATGGTTGCGCTAATAAATAATTGCCACTGATGCATGTGTGTGTGTGTGTGTGCAGTGGTTATTATGGCCCGCGAGCGAGATCAGCTCGCGCTTCCTTCGACTACGGCCCGCGGGACCTTTCCATCCAACATTACGTCCATATATATTATACGTATATATAGTATGGAAACGATAACATAGAGAGTATGACGCAAGTGGACGCGCTTATAGTGGAAAATCTCGCGATGAATTTTCCATGTGCGTGCGTTCCCCGAATAATTGTATATATAATGGAGCAGGAAATATATATATATATGTGTGTGTATGCTGCGACGTGTACGAGATGCTGAGACACGACGGCCTTAATCCGGGTATATATACATACTCTCTGTATTGTTCGTGCCCGCGCAATTGTTACACGACGGACACACACGAGCCAAAATAGTCGTGTGTGCTATTGAAAGATACGGTGATTAACGAGAGAAAGTCCAAGGGAGAAAAAAAAAAAGATTTCCCTTTGAGAACACAGCTTCGTTACGTCGATTGTGTAATTTGCGCGATGATATTCAAA
Source organism: Megastigmus stigmatizans (assembly GCA_900490015.1). Taxonomy (NCBI): domain Eukaryota; kingdom Metazoa; phylum Arthropoda; class Insecta; order Hymenoptera; family Megastigmidae; genus Megastigmus; species Megastigmus stigmatizans. The sequence goes on along the minus strand of UELV01174997.1, from coordinate 9,812 downwards.
ATGAAAAAAAATATATATGTTTCCCATTATCGTAAGCAGAACTTTCGTATATTCGGATGGTGCACGCGATGTTAAATTAACGAACGAAAAAAAAAAGTGTTTTCATAATGATCTCTTATTCATAGCGATGCTGTATATATATATACCTCTCGGAATTTTTATATCCTTTTCATATCGAGCTGGGCACGAAGAATATTTGTAATATCCGGAAAAGACAAGACCCCATGAGATGAATACGCTCCATACACTTACCGCACGTTCTTTTCTAAATTGTGTATACAACATACGCTCGCGAGTTGATTCGTCTTCCCCACGCGGCTCGGCGGCTGTCCGAACAGCGCGCTCCTCGTAAAAACGTCAAAGTGCTGGAAAGTAACGGTTTAATGCGCGCATGCGATTCTTCCTCTATATATATGTTAGTATAGCTGGAGAGAGAGAGGGATAGAGAGAGAGAGAGAGAAAAGAATGAGGACTTGCAAGCACTTTGGCAATAGGCTTTTGCGAGTTGGTATATTATATGCTTCGCGATTATTATAATAATTTCGGAGAAAGGAGGCGAAGGATCGTGTGTGTATAATATACTCGCGCTCGGTCGAAGACGAGTTACTTATAGAACTCGCACTGTCTGCAGTGTATTACAGTATATAGACTATTATGCGCGAGACAAACTCAAACGAGATACATACATATATTTTAACGATATATTTATACACGTTTGATGTATAAATAATCGATCGATTGGTATAATACACCTTATCCGTGCGGCTGTTTTTTGCATTCTCGATACGGGAATGCGGGACTTTTCTTCTTTTTTTTTTTTGTCGAGAGTCCACACTTGGGCACAACGGTGAGAGTAAGATGGATTCGAAAGTTGTCAGTCAATTCTTCTCCTCTCGGCTTTTTTGTTTTCTCCTTCTTTTCTTTTTTGAACGCTACTGTACTTTTATTTATGCGTTAGCTTGGATTCGAAACCTCTTCGATATATAATTGAATAATTGATGTTTTTGAAAATTACATATGTGTCCAGCCTATTGGAGCGTTTTCAAAATGCTTATAAATGCTAGGTATAGGTGTGTATCGAGATGAGGCTTGGTTGCGTTTGATGGATGCGCTTTTTTGCAAGTGTTATCGATACTTTAGAAAAAGAGAATATAGTTTCAAGATAATTGACGCCATTCCGATAAGTAAAGTTGTACGAGGAATGATTTGAATGGGTAAATGAGGCTAATGGGAAAAGCCACTATTGGTCCGTTTTTTAAAGCTATTGATTATCAAACTTTTATATTTTAATGAAGTGTTAGTTAATCTAGTAATTTGATTTTTAAGCTTGAACTGCACAATATCAAAGCGTCTTTAAAGTTTTCTCGGAAATTCTGTTTGACTTTCCTCCAATAGGAGTAATCATACATATAAAAAGTAATAGCATATGCAGGAAATAATAACAAAATATCATTTCTGCATAAGCGAAAGATTAAATTTATAAAAAGATTAATTTTCTTCAATTAATAGACGCACTTCAAAAAAACTTGGACTCAGAATTTTTGAATATATATAAAAAACATTTATCACAAATATCTATTATCCAAACATTCTTATATGTCTAAATTTTTTATAATAATACATGGTATTTCTATCGTTCATTATACGCGAAGATATTTTACTTGCGTGCTAATTATTCGCAATTCTACAGTTCTATTGTGATTCGAAACAACTAAGCATCGAAAACAAGACTCGTTTTGAGATTAGAAAATTACGTATAGATTAAGACTTCTACATAGAGTTTGCGGTTTCCATTGCGTCATTCAATCAAAGCATGCAAGATTTTTTATAATAATTACTTAATCAATCAATCCGATGAGTTTGCTTTAACGCACTCATCCTAAAGCCAATTAATTCGCTGTTTACATTCTTGGAGATTAGATTCATAACAACGGATACATAATGACAGTAGTATATTTATAGCATCAATTTCCAATAACCAATTATCGTAGTTAAATCAAATGCTTATTTTCAAATTCATCAATTTTACTCATTTATCTCAATTTCCTATAAATGTAATAGCTTTGTTACATTTAAATAATAAATGTTGAAAACTATCGTAAACTTATAAAAATTGAAATGTTCATTTTTAAAATTAAACAATTTATTGACATTTTTAAGAATTGAATTACATTGATTAAATTTCGTTAATACACGAGTTCCATGTGCACATTTCCAAATGAATGGCTAAACTATACAAAGATTAAAATCAATCAATTCTCCTGATTTCCAATGCTCGCACCTTCAACCTGCACCAAAAGTAAACGATTTCGCATACGTCAGTGTACAGCAAACAATTTCTCCCCTTCGATCTCGCAAATATCTCTGATCCAGCGCGATCGAGACCCATCGCCAAAAATGGCGCTACAACCGCATGCATACAAGTTGCGCCAGCTTTTCCATTTTCTGCACTCCTTTTCTATTATGCGCTCATACATATATACATATAGATATATTGCAGGATATATAGAGTAGCCGATTGCCGGCAGGTTCGGTCGTTTGCCGCCTATAACCTACCAGACTCGCGGCGTCTCTCTCACTTTGCGCTTTTTGCTCCTCCATTCGCCGCCTCGGCCATTTAAAGCGCCCGCAGCTATACAACGACTCGTTTGCGCGATTCGCGATTTCTTTTAACGGTACTTTCCTCCCGTCGTCGTTGTCCGGTGCACATATAGGACTGTACGACTAAGAAGGTATACAGGAGTCCTTCGTTCGACTGATCGATGGTCACCGTATACAAGCGGCTTAGAGCTGGGATTGGTTCTGGGATATGCTCTCCCAGGAATTATTGGAGCTTCCTGTCTTTTAGTCTCGAGGACTCGCCGATATATACCGATTGCTCGATCGTACGAGCAGCGTGTATTCGAGCGAATATCTTCGGGAATCTGAAAGTGATGGTGTTGCAAGACGTGTTTTCAATTTGTTGCGTACAGCTTTTCTATATGATTGCTGATACCGTGGCTTCAATCGAACCTTATTTATAAAAAAAAATCTCAATTCTGACCCAAAGTAGGTAACTGTCGCTACTTTGGGTCATGTATTTGGTCGAAACTTTGGGATATAATTTCATATACCAAATTATGAAAAAAAGCCAAAGCCGTTCGGTCGGAGTCGAATTATTTTTTGAAATTTTGAAATCGAAGGATTATCTTTGCATCACAAAAACTATAATTGTAAATCTAATGCTTTGCCGATTAAAATACAGATGATAATCTTAAAACTTTATACATTTCTTTCTGTACTCATCTTAAAAAATAATAAATACAAACTACTAAACGTGTATACAAAGCTTCAGGCAATCCAAACAGAATAATTGAATTCAAAGTATAATTGAACTTATTATAATCTGTAGAGTAAGGAAATTTCAAGAGGGTGCGCCAACACGATACTCACATCAAATTTCGATAATCTGTTAACCCGCACCAACCCATATCACCTATATATGTCGTCGTGTCGAGCGAATCCTCGCTCTTGCAGCAAACTTAAACAAAAGGAAAAAGAAAGAAGAGAATCCGCGATGATCGTTGCGCGCGAGATGTGCACTCGCACTTACTTTCTCCCCAGTGCAGCACACGGCTCACGAATGACGAACGCTCGACTCGCTTTGGCCGCGGCTCTCCGGAATCGAGTTTATTTTCTTCCCCTTCTCCTGGCTCTTCCCTTTTTTTTATCTCACAGCGCAAAGCAATACGCCTCCCACTGCTGTTGTTGTCTTGTCGACTCGATCTTTCTCTCATCTGTAAGGTTGCGTCGCAACTCTGAAAGTTCGCCGTAGCTGTATTACATATGTATATGTATATATAGGTACCAGACATGAAATGCGCTTGGCTTTATGCGAATTGCCGGATTAGAACACCCTTTGTTATTATGCGCGAAACCTTATGCAAGAGCGCGAATTGTTTGTTTTTGATATGTAAAAGGAGAGATGGCGATACAGCGAAGAGACATTTTTAATGTTGCTTGACTTCTTTTCAGTTTGAATAATTCACAGATAAAAATAGTTCATTGTATTCCATTGAATGTATTTTTATTGCAATTGACTTTAATAAATTTCAATAAATTGAAGATGAATTTTAATGAATTTTTATAATATGCCTAGTAGGGAATTGCCAGATAGACCAAAGAACAGATTTTGTCAGATGATTACATCTACCTATGGATATATATATACAATTTTTTTAAACTCGTTACACTTAAAACGAATGACACATCGAAATGGATTAAATATTAAAATTTGTTTCTTGATAGTATTTAATGAAAGTATTTAAAGAATAACATATTTTTTAGATTAAGTTATTTGAAATACAAACATATGAAAAAAAAAAGAATGTCGATTATTCGTGAATATTTTCACTATGATTACTAAAAATCATACCAAAAGACCTATTTCTATGAAACATTATATTTAAAGTTATAAGTAAATGTCAGAGAACATAAAAACTAAGTAATGTAAATCTTTAAGACGTGCCAGTAATTCAATAACATTATCAAATCACATCGTTGAACAATGTGAGAAAAAATAAGTAACCCAAGATTATAAGGAAGTTATAAACTGTCTATTCGCAGAAATTATATAATTTATGCATGAGATTATAGAATGTAGGAACGAATTGGCAGTATAAAAAGAAGCGCCGAACAATAACCGACATCAGTCTAGAGCAGTGCAATCTTACAGACAGCTTCTGCTACTACAACACTATCATCATGAAGGTTTCAATCTTTCTTTTTGCAGTAATCTGCATCGTTGGTGTATTCTCGGTAAATATATATTTATTATTCTAATGCTATATATTTCCTAAAATCGCAGTTGTGCTTGTGTGATTCGATTAAAAGTTCATACAATGATATTATAAAATATTAAAGAGACGATAATTGTAGCATGAAGGTGCTGGTGCTCATGATCACCATATGCATCACTTGACCGACGAGGAAAAGGCTAAGATTCATAAGGAAGTGGAGGACTGCAAGGCCGAAACTAAAGTTTCTCAACGTAAGTTTCTAGTTATTAAACGTTATGATAATGTAGATTGATGAAGGGAACCGTAGTAATAATTAATGTCTATATTTGCTTAATTAACTATTATATATACACCGTGTATGAATTCAAATTTGTGATCAAAATTGCATAGTTAGCCTGACTACTAAGTATGAAAAAAAATTTTAATATTTGGTTCATTTTTTGCAGTTAGTTGAAATTTAATGTACATGATAAATACCATTTACTTATAAGAAATATAACTCCTGATTTCTGAACAAAATTGTCATTCTATAGATATATTGCAAATACTTAATTGCTTTTATCGAGGAGGAAATGAATTTTAAAAATAAAATTACATTTTAGATTAGTTGGTTGCTCATATTAACAATTACAATTTTGAAAATCTAAATCTAATAATTGCAAAACATGCGAAAGAATTACCAGAAAAATGTCTTCTTAAATTTATTGCATCCTGTTTGCAGCCTAAAATTAAGCAATCATGAATTAATTTGTCGTGAAATATATATTGATATGGTGATAACAAAAATTATTTACAATAATGATTAAACTGAATATTATTTAATAAATAATTCCGTAATCACTTTAAATTTAATCGCCGTTACTTACATACCTACAATATTATATTATATAAATAGAATCAATATGTTATATTAGTAAAAATTTATTATGAATTTTCAGAACTCTTAGATGACATCAAGGCAGGCAAGGACTTTACTCCAACACGGGAACTGGATTGCTTCTCGGCTTGCATTCTAAAGAAAAACGGAGCTGTAAGTTTTAAGTATATTGTTGTTAGTAACTATAGTAATTGTAATAATTTAATATTATAAAATTATTAATTTATATTGTTTTACAATTTTTTAGATGAACGAAGACGGAACTTTGAATGCGCAAGATCATGATAACGATAAAGCTAAAGAATGCAAAAAACTGAGTAAGAAAAATTGTGTACTAAATTTTGTTGTCATACATCAGCTACTGGTGGATTATAATGTTCTTTACTTATTTTTCAGCTGGCAAAGATGCTTGTGAGACCGCCGGCAAAGTAATGGAATGCTTTGCTAAGAACGACTTGATCCCAAATTTCGAACATGATGGACATGAACATTAAATGACGAAACGACAATGTAATCACTGGATGATTGATTTCTTTATTAATGACAAAATTTTTTGAAGTTTAACAAAAGATGAATGTGAACATGTTTTATAATAAACCAATATTTTATTAATAGTGAATTAATATGGTTACATATAATTTTTTTACAAGCCCTCCTACTCTATATTATATAAATTTATAATTCGATTTAATTAAAATATTGTGCATATAGGGTATTTAAATTTCATATGTAGTTAATTTGTGCAATATATTCAAAACTTTCGTAATCGTATAGAGAACAAAAAAAAAATAATTCTTTGCTAATTGTTGATTTACCTATTGTAAAACTAAGTAGTAGCGGGATTAATGCTTCATGTATTTTCTATCATTTATTGCAGTTCCAGAAGATACTTTTTTAATTTTGTTAGGTACATATTTCTGTTTTAATCACAGCTGAAAAAAACATCTACCAAAGTTAAATCAAAATAGAGAATAACTTTTTCTCTTTCGTACATTTCTAATATTATAATATGAATATTAATTGTTAAAGAAAATATTTATCTTTTAATTACTAATATCAATTTCTTATAAAAAATTTGATTAAGAACATAATCTGCTTCTTGATAATATTTAATGAAACACTCAAGTATTTAAAGTATAACATATTATTTAAATTAAGTGTCTCGAAATATAAACAATGATTATTAAAAATCTTATCAAAAGACAAATTTCTATAAAATATTATATTTAAAGCTATAAACGTTAGAAAACATAAACCTAAGTAATATAATTATAGAAATGACATCTCGTCATTCCACGATCTCCACGAGCTAATACTTTATTTAAATTTTGTCAATGTTTCGAGCGTATATTGCGAAAAAAGCTTTTGGTGAAACACACGAAAAAGAAAAGTACTGTGAGTGTAATAATTGTCAATGTGACAAGTTCAAAACAATATCTTTTGTTAACAATCGTTTTTATTTTAGATAATAAATGATGCACAGAACACTACTGTAACAAATTAAACTAAAAGTATATAAAAACTATAAAAACTTGGTAAGCGAAGATTATTAAAATTATAATTGTAATTGTTGGTTAAATAAAGTGTGAAGTGTATAATGTATATTGTTGTATAGCCCTGAAGAGTAGCGTAGAAAAAGCTCGAAACGTTGGCAAAATTTAAATAAATTATTGGCTCGTGGAGTTCGAGAGTGAGGAGATGTCATTTCTATACTTATAAGCACCTCCTCTACGAGCGATAGAAGCTTTTTCAACCATACTAAGTAATGTAAATCTGTAAGACGTGCCAATAATTCAATAACAATATTCAATCACATCGTTGTACAATAAATGGAAATAATATGTGCAAAGACAAGTAATTCAAGATTATAAGGAAGTTATAAACTGTCTATTTTCAGAAATTATATCATTTATGCATATGATTATAGAATGCAGTAACAAATTTGCAGCATAAAAAGAAGCGCAACAGTCTGCCACTTCTGCTGCTGCGACACTATCAACATGAAAGCTTCAATCTTTCTTTTTGCAGTCATCTGTATCGTTGGTGTATTCTCGGTAAATATATATTTATTGTTCTAATGGTCTATATTTCCTAGTAGTTGTGCTCGTGCGATTTGATTAAAAGTTCATACAATGTCATTATAAAATACTAATGAGACGATCATTGTAGCATGTAGGTGCTAGTGGTCATGATCATCACTTTACCGACGAGGAAAAGGCTAAGGTTCATAAGGACTGCAAAGCCGAAACAGGAGTCTAAGTAAGTAAAAAAAAAACTAAGTAAGAAAAATTGTATACTAAATTTTTTTTGTCATATATCAACTACTAGTGGATTATAATGTTCTTTTTTTTTAGCAATTGGCAAAGATGCTTGTGAGACCGCCGGAAAATTAATGGAATGTTTTGCTAAGAATGGCTTAATCCCAAAGTTCAATTTAATTGACATGGACGTTAAATGAATAAACGACATCGTAATCACTAGGTGATTGCTTTCTTTATTAATAAACTAAACCTATCTTAAAATTTAGGAATAAATTTCAAAATCTAACAACAATTTCGTAATTTTTACTTTACGCTTTTGATTTACTAGAGAGTCCGTGAAGAATTCCACCTTAATTTCAAAATACATATCTATACATATATATATTCTTTTGCCATATCACTTAAGCGTTGACTGCTATATCTTTTTATTTGTAACAGCTTTATTTGATTCGAAAGGATTATTGTATTAGCTTATATCGTCTACTATCAATGTATGCAAGAAAAATTTACAACGTTTAAATTAATCTACTGATCTTCATGGAATATACATACTGCAAAATTTCTTTTTTATTAACTATAATTTGGCGACGTTTCGAGGGCTTGTTTACATATACCCTCCTCTTTAGGCAGACTAAACAGTCAAAAATAAAACCATATAAAATTACAAAAATCACACTTACGTATCACAACTGCGTAACAGACAATAAAAACGAACCTTAGGACTTAAGAACTATTGCATCGTGTGCAATCACAGATTTCAGTATAACAATTTTTTCAAGAAAAATCAAAACATTTTGTGACTGAAAATAAATAAGCGGGGAAGTTAATAATCTACTAAAAACATTTTATTATAAAAAACTATTTAAAAAGGATTAAAAACGCGCGAAAACTACTCACTTTATCTTATACCGTCACTCTCCTCACTCATCATTCAACAATAAAAATTAACACGATTAACTGAGAGTCGCTATATATAGATAAATTACCAAATTATAATAGAGAGAGAGCCCTCCGAAATCGTGACGAAAATTAAAAAAAGGGGAGGGGGTAATGAATAAACGTTAAGATTTGATTTTGAAAAGAGAAACGAAACGTACAATTGCATAATTACTACTTTGATTTAGAATTTGACAAAGAGTTTAAAAAGTGACAATTCAATGTCTATAAGTAGTCGCGTGCGCCCTCGGCTTCGTACAGTGTGACTCATACTTAACATCAGGACGCTACTGCGGAAACTTGCCTAACTTCCAGGCCAGTACCTACATAAAAACCGAGGATACCTGTGTGAACTAGACAGAGATGGTTGGGGAACCGGCGGTCTCAGCACATAGCTCCAGTGTGAACCATCCCCTAGGGCATGGGGAACCAGGAGCAAGTAAACCAAATAAGAAGAAAATACTGAGACCGAAGGAGAGGAAAACGTTGAACAACAGAGCAGAGGCCAGCACCAGTACTATAGTGTCGACGTTCTCACGCCATTACACTGAGAGAAAGATATTATTACGGCTAATATGGCATATTAACTGTTAACATACGTATGTTGGATAATGGCGAAATATACGTATATTACAATTTACTATGACATCTTTATATGAAATATACGCGAGCTTCCGCGTTTAATAGGCGATATATTAACTAATAACATATCAGAAAGTTATAATAAATCTATACATATTTACTTATACAATAGTCATATTCATTGGAATATACTTACATTTGGATTCAGTGTCGTTCTTTCTACAATCTTTACAAAACAAAGGGATTATTTTAAACCTATATTTACGGTTATTAAACTCAAATATGACAGTTAGTTATGAAAAATAAAATTATTAATTATTAATTCAATAAAATGTTTCATATAATTTTATGTTAGAATGGAAGTAAAGGAAGAATAAA
>UELV01174994.1:0-14103 GCA_900490015.1 Megastigmus stigmatizans | reverse complement strand
GGCTAAGGACTCGGCTATTTTAAAATGATATATTTGCTGATTAATTATAATTTATTCCATTTTAAGCTGATATATTGATATCTAATAATATAAATAAATATTATTGGTCAGATAAATATGTATATTACCATATTTAATTTGATATATTAAACTTAAAAATTTGGCGTTTAATGCATAAAATATTGAGGTTATGCTTAAAAAAGCTACTCTCGACTCTTGTTTACTTTTGACGTTTAGTCTTGACTGGTCATTACCGAGCATTTGACGATTTGAAACTCTAAATGTTGGCTAGTCGAAACTGGCTAACGGCTGGATATAAAACCAGCCGAACTCGTCAATGTTCTACCAGGGTAGAACTACATAGATATTTGACGGCGGTATTCAAGTTAACATAATATTAAATTATAATAAGTGAACATTTATTAATATTAAATTTTAAGAAATTAAAATTTTTTAATTCTCCAAAAAATATTTTTACATTTTATTTAAAATTTAAATCAGGTTTAAGGGGGCAAGCCACTGTTAAATTTTAAAAAATCGATTATTTTATTGGCTATGCCCCACAATCCGCTGGTGATATTTCGTATTATTTAAAAAGTTACAGGCGAAATAGTAAAACAGTTTTATTCACTATATTACGTTAAATTACGGATTTATTACTTTTTCAACATTAACCGTTCCCAAAAAAACGCTCTTTTTTCGCCCGCTACAGTGGTGTTACCCCTTAACCAAAGATTTAAAAGGGTGGGAAAGAAGTATTATAACAAGATTTAGGGTAGGAAATGAGGAAAGAGCAAATGAATATTGGAAGAGTGAATGCGATAAAGTATGTAGAGTATGTAAGAATGAGAAAGAAACAATGGAACATGTTCTGAAAGAATGTAAGAAAGGATTAGAAAAGGAGGTGGAGGTGACAGAAATACTAAATGAAGATGCTAGGGGATTATCTGTATTAAAAGAAATAATAAGATTAAGAAAAACAGAAATTGATTGAAGAATAAAGTAAGGAATGTAAATATTGTAAAATGCGTTGAAACATGTATTGTGAGCATAAGAAGTCCTAAGCCTACAGGTACAGGATAATGTATTAATAAATAAATAAAAAATAAATAATAGTCATTGACTTAACATTAAAACAAAATGCTTATGGTACATTTAAAGATGAGAGTAAAATGAAAAATTCCGTTTCAGTCGGTTGTGATTGCATTATTGATAAACTGAGTACCCAAACAAAAAAGTCTAAATACGCAGGCTTCTATATTTACTGCTGAGTGCATCGGCCTTAATCTTGCAGTAGAAATCGCCCTGACAAAACCCGATAAAATCTCTATTATTTTCCTAGACTCCTTGAGTATGTTGGTAAATTTAAATACCCTCAATACCAATATCAAAAGCAACCCATAACATTTTACTGGATCCCTGCTCACACGGGAATTTGTGGAAATGAAAGTGCTGATCAACTTGCCAAATCCGCCGCCAACGAAATAATCTCAAGTTCTCTCAAAATTGATTTTACTGACTTTACAAATGTAATCAAATCCTCAATGAAAAAAATAAGTATGCACAACTTTACATTATAGGAAAAGGTTTAGTAAAAGGCACAGAATTCTTGTTAACTGCAACATTGAATAGAGAAAATCATGGTTTCACAATAAATACTTTATCCGATAAGTAATAGTAATAGTAAATTGTTGTAGATTAGGACTTTATAGTTTATCTTAATTGTTTGCTACAATAGGTCTTGTAAACAACTCTAACGGATATGAAATGCAAGATCTAAACCATCTGTTTTGGCAAAGTCCTCTATTATTCGACCAACAACGAGCACAACTGTCGAAAAAGTTAATTAAAAAAGTAAATATTTCTTTGCTAACATCTTGCAGCACAGTGCTTTATAAACCTTCAGCGAACATGTGTAATATAATTTACTCCATTCTAAAAAACTGTGAGCTTCAAATATAAGTGTATAGCAGCAGAACAATCTTTTACATAAGATTAAAATTGCTCTAATAAATAAAATCAAACTATAACATTAATCAGTGAGGTTAGTTAATCCAACTCTAGCTTTCGTAATCTTTTTTTTATGAGTAAAAAAGACATTGCGCTTAACATTAAATTATTCTACATTAAATAACTTGATCAATCAATACATACATTTTTCAAATCATTAAATATTTGAATATCGGGAAAAAAGTTTCATCGCTATTAATAAAAAACTACATTAATTACTTTCTTGACCATTTTAACGGTGATTCAGTATTAAAATTCTGTCTTATCATAATGCAATAATTTCTTTAGAAATAGGTAGATGTTTTTAAAATAACTTTATAAGAACATTATAATATCATGGAAAAAGCTTTTTACATTTATAAGTGGAAATGCGTTCACATACCCTACTCCTGAAAATGTGTACTGCTTTGAAATGAAGTTTTAATTAACTTTAGATCGGAGATTGCACTTACAAAAGATGCAATCTGTTAAGTGAGGATTAAGACTACTGTAATAACACGCATAAGAGCCTTAAAAAATGGAATAGCGCTGGAATTTGTTAGAAATAGTTTTTGAAAGTGATTAACAACGAAATTTGCTATTCGCGCTGCGAAATAAGCACTGAGCTAACTACCGTTTGGCACGAGAACCTCTAGAATGTAGGATGATTTCCATCGGAAAGTTTGAATTGAATTGTTCCTATCTTGAGTGTTTGATCGCCACAAAATTTCTCTATATCTGTATATATTATCCTATACAAGTGCCACTTTAAAGTGCTGAATCACTCACAAGGTTTGTGCAAAAAATTTATTTTGCGAGTCAAAATGATATATCAAAAAATCAAAATCACACATCTGAACAAATTTGTAATAGCAACTTCAATATTTAAATATATTTACATTTCCTTAATAATACCATTGTTTAAAATACTGATTATTGACACAATGGTTTTTGAATATGTGACCTAAATATGTAACTTGAATTTTAAAAGAATTAACTCTAAAGTGTAATCGAATTTTCTTTAAGAGCAGGGATAGCTAAGAAAGTAATAACAGTTAAGTTAAATAGAAAATATAAATTAAAGTAAATTATTAAAAATATCGCGGAATGAAATATATTTTTCTAAACGATTTTACTCAGTATATTTTCTGTAGAAAAACGGAGTTTCACGATCATAAGGTTTGTAAATCAACAAGGCTATATGACAATATATTTGTATACATATTCGGTCTAATCACACACTGAACTAATGTAATGGTCGCGATTATATATTGCGATACATATATACTGTAGACTGTACATATAAGTATAAAGTAATCTTAATTTTTTCAGGCAAGAGACTTCAGTTTCCTTTAAGTTTGAATATATGTTCGATGTGGATAACAAATAATATAAACTTTGTTTCATTTAAATATCTCAGTATATAATTTCTAACAAATAGCGCCTTAATAATTTTCCACTGCACATTATTTAGATACAATAGACTTTTAAAGTAGATTAATGTGAATACTTGAGAAAGAACGATCATAGTAAATAAACTGATGACATGCGAATTGTAAGACTTGATAAATTTCAAAGTTTGCTTAAAGAATTATAGCTACTCTATTTTAAAATCAGACATACATATATTTATTCAAAGTAGGTATAAAGTATTTGTATACAAATATGAAATTACTATTTTGAGTGAATCTTAAATTTTTATTACAGTGAATTAAGAATTTTTAATGAATACCTTAGATAGTTAATAATCTTGCATTTTACTGCGAGAACCATATTTGCTGATTTAGAACTTAATACTTAAATTAGTGCTGCAATATGATAAAGTTCGCAGTTTCTAAGTTAACCAACTTTCCACAATACGAAACGGGCAAAATAAATATGGAATGAAACGATAGCATGTGGTAAATTGTAGTGTGCAATGTCTATTAGGATTGCTGACGTTCGAAGAATTGACAGTGAATTCTTTTACGCTATTCTCATCTGATTACCGTTTGAGCTCCCGCACGAGACTATTTTCTACCAAAATTGCTGTGAACGTGTCGAAGTCGTGATTTTCGCAGATAGGTTTAGCGCATGTGAACATAAAATTTCTAATTTATTCGACAGGCACGAAAGTATGGCATGCATTATTATCGCTATTGTGGTATTTTACAGGATCGAATTAAATTTTCAATTTCAATGGGCTTTGCAATAAATAAAATGAATTGCGATAGAAAATAAAAATATACTTTGAATTATTATGTTATTAAAAGTATAATAAAAATGCTCTAGATATCTAAACATTGAAAGTGTAATATTACTTGCTCTTTTAATATAAATACATGGAATATTACATATTATATGTGAAGTGAATATTCTTTTGTCTAAAACTGACAAAATATCATTTTACACCATAATAGTATAATTTCTGAATCTATATCATCATGAAAATAATATTCTTTTGTCTTAAACTGAAAATATATCATTTTAAATCGTAGTATAATTTTTGAATCTGTTTTATTATGAAAATATAGTTGGGACTTTTTTTTTACAATAAAAGTTGAAAAAATTATGACTTATTTCGATTTTTGTGCTTCAAAATACTAATTTAGAATATATTATCAGTGAAGCTCAAAATATGAAAAAACTAAAAATTTCACATGCCAAATAAAATTGGTGAAGATTGGTTTTACAGGGGAAATATGCGATAATTTCATGTAGTCAGATTTAGAAAGCATGTATATATTTACGAGAAAATCATTTATGAAAATTATTATAAGTATACTTTCCTAAAACCGATTGTTTAAAATTTTGTACAAGTAAAAAAATATTTTCATAGAACATTGTAAAGCTCACAGAGAATCTACAGTTCTTAAAATTCTCTTTTAATCTTCAATCGACGATAAATGAAAAAAAAACCAAACCGAATTAATAAAGAGTAGAATTAATCAATAGTATAACTACACACGTATCGCGAAAGAATCGAATGAATTGTGTGGAATAAAGTTTCTGATGGAAAAACATAGTCTTATAATATGTTCTGGAAATAATGTGACAACGATATGCGTGAAATATGGCGACATCACTCACCGGTACCACCCGCTTACTTCTACGAACGTGACAAAGTAACGACATTAATTAAAATTGCGTGTTTTTTTTTTTGAATTACTATTTTATAGACTAATATTTAATTTTTCAACTTATTAAGCTTATAGGAACAGAAAAGATAGCATGGGCTTTTAAAAATATAAAAATTAAGTAATTTAGAATTTTTGACTTTTCAAAATAAATATATTACAGGAATGCGCCTGTATAGTGACTGAAATAATGAACTTAACAGAAACATTACCAGATTGTTCGCACAAAATTAAAACCGTGTTTTGAATTTATAAGAAACAATTATTTTAAAATAAATTATATCCGAGGTGAAGCTGCTTTTACATTATCGAAGCATACACGCGTATTTTGTGAGTATACAAATTTCGTATATCAATGATGTTTGGTAAAAATTGATAAAAGTCTTTATTATATTAAACATAGCAAAAGATTAACAAATAAGTATACAGTAATGACATAACAATAAGCGAAGATTATCAAAGCGAAAGCCTGCCGAATGGTCCATCTCGCGAGCTGCAGCCGCGGTTTAGTCGCACAGTAGAGACTCCTGCGACGACATCCAGTGAATCTCGGTGGGCTTGAAGCTGGGCATGAAGATGTGCAGCTGCGGCTTCCCGGGCGGCGTCCACATCGACTGCGCGGAGCTCGCGCCACTCCCGTCCAGTAGCTCTTCCTCCTCCTTCTGCTTGGCCTCGCTCTTCCAACCTCCCTGCTGACCCAAGCCGGTGGCGCTCATCTTTCGACACTGCACCTCCTTGCCAGCAGCCTCCCGGTACTTGGCGGCCTTCCTCTTGCCGCAGTAGCGCCTCTCGCAGTTGTCGAGTACCTCGCCGGCGGCTCTCATCTCCTGCAGCACCAGGTACTGCACCTTGACGCAGCTCGACTCCTCCTTATTGCAAGCCGAGTGCTTGCACCTCGCCGCCGCGGGGGCCTTCCGATCCTCCTCCAAGTCGTTGCAGGTCTCGGCCAACTCGGCCAACTCGTCCAACTCCTCGATGTCCCGCGCCTTGCCCGAGAGGTCCAGCCACTGGAGGACCCGCTCCGAGAGCGTGTTGAGCTGCTGCGACGTCTCGGCCCGCTTCGGCGTCTCCTCCCCGTCCCCGACCTCGGCCAGGTCCTCGTGGTTGGCCACGGGCTCGAGAAAGTGGCCACGCGGCCGCGTGTCTCGCTCGCAGCTCTTTTCGCACTCGCGGAAGAGTTGGCCAGTGCGGTAGTCGAGGGCGTTCCGGGCGATCCTCGCGCAGATGGGTGCCGATTGCCGGCGTACGAGGCTCCTGGCGGTGGACTCGCCGCTGCTGGTCGAGCCGCCGCCGGTGCCCTTCTCCACCACCAGGCGCAGCTTGACGAAGCAACTGTCGAATCCGCTGTCCTTCGATTGGGAGCTCGGTTTGTAGGGCTCGAACTTCAACGGATAATTCTTGTCTTTTACGGCCGTAGTGGTTTGTGGTCGTCGCTGAAACGCTTTGGTATTCAGCAGTAGCGGATCGTCTTGCGAGAGGATCGCGTGACGTATGCCATCCACCCAAACCATTCGCACGGAAATGGGCCTCTCGGACGATGACCAAATCGCCGGCATTTTTCTATCTGGTTAGTTTCTCTTTCCTCGAGCAGACGTTGGGAGATGAGTGCCACCGCCTATTATCGTAGTACATCTCTGCTCTCCAGACTCTTGCCACCGTTTGTATACCAGTACATTTAGCAAATATTAGTAGAACTATTTACATTAGCTGTACTTTTCGCTTATTTTTCAGATTCTGTGTGCCCTAGCTTTACGTTTAATAAGACTATCTATTATCTTTAGCTGAAGAATTTTCACATTCCAAAACTGTTTCTCTTCGAGCGCGCACATAACGTGCATGCTTAATATTCGAAAAAGACGGCAAAAATATTTGCGCTGCACGGACTAGCGTGGGACAGGAAAATAAAGTTGAATGTCCCCCGGTGTCCCGCGGTGTCGTCTGTTGACAAGACGCGCGGCACAGTTGCACTGAACAGCTTATACGAATGTATATTGGGCCAAGTGAGGAAAAATAAATAAATCGAATGTTTTTTTCTTTACGAGTAAAACACACCCACACACACACACACACGCACACACACCCACAGGACTCGCGACAACTTGGGAAAGAGGAAGTAAGCGTATATATTGACTCGCGCTAGGCGACGCGAGCTCGTTCGAGTATATAGATAAGGAAAAGAAGTCGACGACTGCTGGTAGCGCGTGCCCGGACACGCGATCCTCCTCCTCGCGCAAGTCTCCGCGACGTTTGTGACCGTAGAGCAGCCACGAAAGCCCCTTATATATCCAGCGAGAGACGGTAGGTATAGACACGGGCCGCCCCGCCACCACCGCCGCCGCCGCCGCCCTCGCCCACTGCCACCCGCGCGCCAAGTGATAGGACTTAGCATAAATCAGAGAAAAGTTCGACTCGCGGGAGGGTGAGCCGAATCAAGTCAAACGTCGTCTAGCCGATTAACGTCGAATGCATTTTCTCGCTCTCTCGTATGCCTCGTCTATCTTATATACCCATGCTTACGCGGCAGTTGCGATCTACAATTATATCTAGCAATTATTCCCTATCTTATGCCTCTTCGCTTTACAATTCAATTGTATCTCATCACCTCGCACTATTTATGAGCTCTGCAGTTTTCAGCTTCATTCTAATCGTTTACTACGTTTTATAGGGCCTGTACACATTTTCAAAAAAATTTTTTCTTTAAATCACAAGTTCGCTTGCAGTAATGGAAAATTATGTTGGCAGTAAAACCTGACTTAACCCATTAAGCCCTGAATGGACGATTTTTTTATACTTTTTTCAACTGCATATTTGAATATGAAATCGCTCGTAAAAAAAATCAGGATATATCATTTCCTACGTAAAATTGTCCGATCTTTCGATTAGCGGTGTCAGAATTTAATAAAAATTAGTTTTAAAAAAGTTACAATTGTTTATTTAAAAAAAAAACGTGAATTTAAAAAAAAAATTCATTTCATATTTTCGTATCAAAACCATCGGCGGATTTCATAGCCTTTTGAGGATCAAACGAACTTACCTGTAAGTGATGTTCGATCCAAATTATATGAGTTCCTCATTCGAAGAGATTAACAATGTAGTACCGCGACTTGTCGTCCGATGACGCCAGTATTTTAGAGAAAGTAAAAACCCCCTGTCCCTACTGTCTTCCCACGCGCTGGCTGCGCTCTCTTCCTCATTATAGTTAAGAGTTGTTAAAGGGATGGGATTTTTTTAGGGGTGGGACTTTAATCTCTTCGAACGAGAAACTCATATAATTTGGATCGAACATCACTTATAGGTAAGTTCGTTTGATCCTCAATTATATTTCGTTCCTCGTTCTCGAGATTAACAATGTAGATGTTTAGAGATGAATAATTTTCTAGAACTTTATTCAGTATTTGCAACTTGAACATAAGGAACACTTAAAAAGTTTATAATAAGAAAGGAACACAATAACGCATTATAAAATAGAGAATTATAAAGGAATTAACACATTAATCGAAAAATTATATTATAGTTTACAGTTAAATATAGCAGACGCAAAGTTTTCATCAGTCGATTCTATCTGTTTGTTATAGAATTTCGCAAAAATCTACGATTCGCGCGACCACCCTGCTGCTTTCTTTACCGCACTTATACTAAGGCCTCCTTTATAGGCTTTTGAAGTAGAGGCATGTCTCGAACTATGCCCCGTGAATTCTTTATCTATTCCGCAGTCTTGTAGAGTAGCCTTCAAATATCTACTAATTGTATTAGGCGAGGCCTTTCGATACGGTTTCTTACAAGTAATAAAAAGATATTCTATTTGTCCTCTTATCTTTTGGGTAACTTCTAAATAGAACTTTAAAGTATTTGCTGTGCAAATACCCGGCTTTTCCTTAAAATAAGGCAACAATACAAAAGGCTGGTATGCTCCTAGTCTCGATGTTTTCACAAGATCCTCTATCTTAATTTTAATATTTTTATCACTAATCTTTATATTTTTTATTTTGATTAATGCTGGAGATTGTACTCTAAATCCCGTGCCTAAAGTCAGCAGATTTAATAAATTAAGAGGATACCAGCTCTCTAGCTTATCTAAAACTACCGCAACATCCCAAGTTTTATTGTATTTAGGCGCGGATGGTCTTAGCCGAAATACACCCTTAAAGAAGCGATTAATGGTCCTGCTCTCTGAGAAATCTTGTGAAGAAATTAAGGCGATGGCCGATCTCATGGAGTTCAAGGTACCGTATGCTGCTCCCTTTTCAAACATGGTCGATAGAAATTCAACTATTGCATCCTCTTTAGCCGTGTAAGAGTCCTGATCTTTCTCTTCGCAAAACACCCACCAGGGATTTAAGGCAGAATTATATTGGCGGTAGGTATCTAGACAGCGATGCTGTTAGAATGTTCACTACCGGAGGTGTTAAGCCTTTTCTTCTGTATGCCTCTCTGATAGCCTCCCTACAAGAAGTGTAAGGTGTGATGCGAGAGGGTGTGTGATTGACCTGCAAGGGGGTAATAGTAAATGTTTTGAAGGCTTTAATTCTATTACTTTACCGGTTAACAGACGCTTAAATTCGGGATACCAAGGTGGCTAGTCCAGTATGGCACCACTAAAATTCCGGTCGATTTTTCGTCTCTAATCTTTTTCAAAACCCTTGGTTTAACGAAAATGGTGGAAATGCGTACCAGAATTTATTTTTCCAGCTGACTGTGAAGGCATTGATAGCTAAGGCTTCTGGATCTCTCTGCCAAGAGAAGAAATGCTTACATTTTGAATTGTTTCTTATGACAAACAAATCTATTTCAGGCTTACCGAAATTGTACACGATTTTTTGGAATGTATAATTTGCCAATTCCCACTCAGTATCAATATTTGATATTCTTGATTCTACATCTGCTAAATTTTTGACTGAGGTTACATATTCTGCAAAAATCCAAATATTTCTATTTATGCACCATTCCCATATTTGTTTAGTTAATAAGTTAAGGTGCTGGAATTTAATTCCTCCCATCTTATTTATATACGCTATAGCAGAAGTATTATATATTCTGAGTATAGGATTTGACAGTTAGAGTCCTTATCTGAAAAGGCTTTTAATGCCAAAAATGCAGCTAATATCTCCAAATAATTTATATGGTATTTTCTTTCCTCTAAAGTCCAGAAAGCATTAGCTTTCTCTCCTTGGCAGACAGCTCCTCAACCAGTTCGTGATGCGTCCAAAAAAATCTCTTTTTTAAAAGTAAACGAGTGAATCTTATTATAAGAAGACATAATGTTTCTCTTCCACCATATTAAATCCTTAATAGCATCGTTCGACAGATAAGTATGTTGATCTAAATTATTTGCACATTTTTGCAGAGCAAGGAATTTTATTCTTTCTAACTCTTTATAGAAGACCCAACCATACTTAACTGCCGGACAAGCTGCAACCAAAGTACCGATTAACCTTGCTAATTCTCTAATTTGACACTTTCTCTGATTCAAAAAAGACGATACTAGATTTTTAATTTTCATCTTTTTTATATCTGTTAGTTTTATGTACATATGATCTGAATTAATAAGAAAGCCCAAAAATTTACATTCTTTACTAGGTTCCAATATACTCTTCTTATAGTTTATAATAAGACCTAAGTTGTCTAAAAGGTTAATCGTATCCTTTAAATTTTTTAAACATTCTAATTTTGACGAACCAAAGAGCAAAATATCATCTAGATAAATAACAGCCCCAGATTTAATTAATCTATCAATTTCTATTTGTAAAAAATGTGAATCACTTGCATCAATTTTAATTGAAGAAGGCGGGGAAAATTAAAAGGGATGCTTTGTAAACGGTATCTTATAACCCTGTATACAGTCTAGTACAAATTTGTCCTCTGTAATGATCATCCAATTTTTTTAATAAAATCGCAAGGTTCCAGCTAACTTTACCTCCGAATTTATCTGCGATGCCTGTTGTAATGCCGTTGGATCGGCTCTGATTGCGCATACCGCCGGTGAGATGAGGTCTGAGGAGTCTTTGTTTGCTTCTTTGGAAACGGCGACTTCGCAAAGTTCCTCCTATAGTTCATCGAGCCGCCCTCTCTTCTGGTTGATGAACTCTTCCAGTTTAAAGAACTATTGGTCTTAAACGGTTGTTTAGGAGGCTGAGCTTTGATCTGCTTTGAAATTTTCACCGTTGCTTGTGCCCCAGCTATCAAGTCCTGCAGTTTACTACCAAATAAGAATTCATCCGGTATAGATTTTTCGAGCGCTGTTCTAATACTCTTTTCAAAGCCAGGCGTTGTAAAAGCTTTTCTGGACGTTGATATGCAATGCATAAGGTGTGCTAGTAGCTTAGATGCGTTAGCTAAATCCTTTAAAACGCGTTCACGATCTAACGGTTCCTTCGCATCGTTAAGGATGCTTTGCAGAACTGATTTTACTGCTGACAGGGCCGCACCTGTCATGTTTTGATGAAGTACAAAATACTTATCTCTTTTAGCAACCTGCTCTCCCATGCCGATCAAAACTTCCTCGTTGACAAGGAAGAAACTTTCTAGGAAACGAATCCAACAAATTTGTTGTTTCTTCATCTGATAGGCCCTTTGAAATCCACATTTTTCTATCCGCTAAGCCTGCGGAAAGTTTCAATTCCTGGGATTTATCAGATGCCGGATTCTTCATCATTTTCTGAGGCTGATTTGGGCAGGGATTCATCCTCGCTCGATTCAATTTTTGTTTTGATTCTTTTAGCTGGCGGAGATACTTCATCTGACGAGTCTTAACAAAGAAAAGACATTTTCTATTTTAATTACCTATCCTCTAAGTGATGGCTTAGTCCGTTTTAACTCGTGTTTAATCGCCCCAACTCATGTTTGGGTTCTGAGAATTTTCCTTTATGCCGTTTCAGTTCAAGTTTGAACTCATCGAGGCATTTATTTTCATCTCCGACTTACCTGAGTCTTGACTCTCACTGTTAGAATCCTCGTCTTCTTGTTCCAAATCCTCGATTTCTCGTTGCACTGCCTCCCTTTCAAGGTATAAAGTCTTGATTTTGTCGGCCTTACTTTTTGAAGTTTGCGCGCGCTTAGACATTTTCCTTGTTCCTTAAAGTTGTTTCCTAACCTCTAACTACCGTCGTCATCGATGCTAAGAAACGTAATGAGGAAGAGAGCGCAGCCAGCGCGCGGGAAGACAGTAGGGACAGGGGGTTTTTGCTTTCTCCAAAATACTGGCGTCATCGGACGACAAGTCGCGGTACTACATTGTTAATCTCGAGAACGAGGAATGAAATGTAAGTACATTTCTTACGTCCATGGACCCTAACCTTTAAAGCGTCTTCGATATTTTTCGATTATATAGTTGTAGCAAAAGTTGCTATGTTCCGTAGTAGTCGAGGAACTGTCTCGTTATTCTGAGTAATTTAATCATGATGGTCATAAATATTACTATTATAAAAAGAGAAAAAAGAACAGTATTTTTCTATAAGAATTGCTGTTACATCGTAAAAGTTGCGCTAAATCAAAATTTAGATGCGTATTATAAAAATATTTAGTAGGCTAAATTAGAGCTTACGTTGTATTTTATAGTAATTTTTTTTATAACTATAATAAATTTTGTTATTATGCGACAACAATATTTAATACATTGTGTGAAAAATATTAACTGAAACTAAAACTTATAGTCAAATGCTTATCTTTTATTTTATTGTTAGTCCTACAACGTTCCATTAATATAATCAATAATATTTGCATGTTGATCATTTGTTTTTAACGTTTTTATTTGGAAAATATAATTTCAATTAATTTTAAATTACGAAATGGTGCAGTCACTATAAGGTGTAAGACTTCTCATCCTGCAAGT
Source organism: Megastigmus stigmatizans (assembly GCA_900490015.1). Classification (NCBI taxonomy): domain Eukaryota; kingdom Metazoa; phylum Arthropoda; class Insecta; order Hymenoptera; family Megastigmidae; genus Megastigmus; species Megastigmus stigmatizans. The sequence goes on along the minus strand of UELV01174994.1, from coordinate 1,170 downwards.
CGCAGACTCGATCCCATCCATGCACCGGAGATTTTGGTCATCAATAAATTTATTTATATAGTTATAATTGTATGTAAATTAAATCTTGTAAAATAAAAATAAATATACAAAAAAAGAATATAGGATAATTGAAGGTATTACTGCGAATTTTTCAAAGTAGGGAAATATATCTTTTGTAAATATGCAAAGTCTTAAAAAAATATTTAACTAATAGACTTTGAGAAAAAACTATCTTAAAAGATGATCGTTCGATATTGCGTCGTAAGATACCTACTGTTAAAATGTTTGCCTATATGTTCGTATGTAACTATCTTCATGTTTTATAATTATAAAGGAAAACATAATGACTTTTTACGCACGTCGTTTGTTTATAACCAAAACACGAAACAATATATGTGACTTTTAAATTCAGTTAATATTAGAAATTAATGTTATTCAATAGAGAAAATGCTTAATCAAATAACTATTTCCGATTTATAGGGGTGAGAAAGAGACAAAAGCGAGAGATTGTGAAATAACTCGTTAAACGAACCGGGGAACAGCTAAGTCTGCGAAGAAAATGCGTGAACTATTAGGGGTAGCTTCAAAGAAGCAATTCCCATTGCGGATATCGCGTCCACCTATTGCCAAATTAATGAAGAAATCAATCGAAAAGAAGCGGCTATCAAATAAGTTTTTATGTTCAGAAAATAACTTATATTCGTAAAAAAAATAAGCCTCACTAATTTGCATTTGATAATATTTTGATTTTTAAATTGCAAGACTAGATACTTTGTGTATTGTGCATTTATGTTGCAGATTTTCCGATTCAAATATTATGGATACGAGAGAGAGATAGATAGATAGATAGATATAAGTTTATTCGTAATAATTTACAAAATGTACATGTTTATATAATATAGATATTTCTTTGAAGTATCCTTTTTTTTTTTGGTTTTCTCAATCGCCCATTTTCAGTCTTTCTATGATATCACAGTTTATACAGTCTTAAATTATTGCAGTCATCAAAAGTTATAACTTAAAGTAATATCACAGAGCGTCTTAATTAAAATACAAGTAAATTTAATAAAAAGGAGCAATCGAAATCTATCAGTCTTATTGTTATAAAAAAAAATAAAAGAAACTTTACAACACAATCACACATGCACTCATCCTACCACACACTCACTC
>UELV01174983.1:0-16289 GCA_900490015.1 Megastigmus stigmatizans | reverse complement strand
CATTATGTCATTGCAGTTTCATAATGTTTACATCATTTCTGAGGTCGTAACAGAGCGTTTTTTTTGGAATTCAAACAAAAAAATTAAAGTTATCTACCTGCACCATCCACGCATATATATAGATATACATGGTAATGCAAATCAAGATGGCGTCTCCCATACACATAGGTAAGAGTAGAAAACTTTTCTTTTTTTCGTTGAATTTCGAAAAAAACGCTCTGTTACGATCTCAGAAATGATGTAAGCATTATGACATTGCAGTTTCATAAAATTCCATGCAGGATTCTCGGAGATTTTTTCCTCGAAAATTTCGATATATATATTTTGTTCAATACGAAATTACGGACACTACCGGTAAGGTAGGAATCTTTCCGAGGGTCGCACATCCCCTTAACGTTTTTTTTTATATAGGAACTTTTCTTCTCCTGTCATGTATACATCAATTAAATGTGTGAAACTTATTCTTGCTGCAGATATTTTTTTTAGCATCGCTGCTGATAAAACATTCTGTAAAGGCTGTAAGCTGTAATAACATTTCTGTACTTCCTCGTTTCTTAGAGGTTCTTCTAAAATGAATTTAAAACTTTTTTAAAACTCAACAAGGTTTTCATAAGAGAAATTTTGATGTGTAATTTGCTCCAACATAAAAATATCTTAACTGGCATCATGAGCAGATTCAGTCGACAATGAAAGTAAATCAGCTGAAAGAGTTGTCAATTTTAATTTTCCTTTTGAAGTTCTATCTGGAAACTTCTTTCTAAATAAAGGTAGTGTATCTACAAAGCTATCAATTATATTTTGAAATTCATTTTCTAAATTGCAGTCGCTAATTTTTTTTACTAAACGAGGAGCATCAAAAGCACAATTATGAGCGACTAGAGTACAGGGTTTTTCAAACTGATTTAAAAACTCCAGTGTACGTAGAAGTACTAGTTTCAAAGGCGATGATGGCACTGCTTTCCCATGCAAAAACAATTGTCCATCGATATTCGTCAAACCATTTACTTCACTCACTTTAGATGGTATTGGCTGGCTTCGATAAATATATTGATTTAATTGCTGATTATTACACTTCATAGCAATTTGCAAAATATCGCAGTTCATACTTAAGCCAGAAGTCTCCAAATCAACGAAAACGATAGCTGTATCTTTATTATTATAAGAATCTTGAAAGTTTGGTACTATTTTGAGTTCTTCATTATTTTTATCATGCAAAGCACTATTTTCTTCAACAATTGGTGTATTAATTAATCCCATGTGGCTTTCATACTAAACTCCTTCGATTTTTTCTTTCCTATTTTTAAGCTGCGTTCTATACTTTTGAAGTATACGACGGCGAGCTTTAAATTTGATTGTTTTTGCTTTCATAGCTTTTGAATTTACCCTTTTATTTGTTCGAGCTATGTGTTGCGAAAGATGGGAACTTGAAGTCAGCTTCAGTTTTGAAATTGTTTCTTTGATGTATGACTCTTTCAAATTCTTTTGAGCTACTGCACAAGCAAAACGATAATCAGTTGATTCACTTAAGCTGTAGCAAATTGCTTTTGGAGCTTTTCTTGCCATAACTGAATTCAGGCTCTCATTTGCTTGGCTTGACGCTCCAGCAAAATATGTTTTTGCATTAGCTGCAAGATCACTAAATATTTTGCTTAACTCTCCAAAAAGTATTTGGTTTTTAAAGCCACCAGGTACGGTCTTGTGTTCATAATTTGTTGGGTCTTTCACATACCCACACCATTCTCCACAGTTATCGTGTCTATTAAATGCATGTGATGGAATGTTTCTTATTGCACTTTGCATACTCAAAAGATCTCCTTTATGCTGAGCCACTGCATAAGTGAAGCATCGATGAAAGTAAGTGATTGCCTCAGAATTCATTTCTTTACCTACATCCTTATTTTTATCAATCTTGTAGAGTAAGTTCTTCACACCTTTTGATACATGATTTTTATCTGAATGATTTACAATTTCATGATCACTTGCATTTCTCACTGCATTTATACTGCAGCTGTCGTTGTCACCGATAAATACCCCCACTTCAGCATTGATATCTTTCAATATCGAACTACGAGTAGCTAGTTCAGCAGCAGCATCAGCTTCCATGGCTTTCGCAGAACCAAAAAAAATTTTTCGGCAATCATGCTCTTCTTTTGAGTATCCCAGATCACACCTTCGACATTTTCTGTTCCTTGTAGTATAATCAAGCACACCTCCGGTTAATGGGCCAATGATTCCTGAATATCCATTTAAACTATCATATTGCTTACCATTTCCTCGCTTACTCCAACCCATATCAAAAGCTGCGCGTAAACAAACTTTGCTTGGGTCATCTTTATTGACCTCATTAACTGAATTTGATTGAGCAGTGTTTTCTTTTTCTGTATCTAATGCACTTCTGCTTGGTAATACAAAACCTTCTGATTGCATACTTTCTGGTCTGAAAAAGTTAGAATTTTTAATTGTAGTATAAGTTAGATTTAAGTATTATTATGATTATGATTATGATTATGATTATGATTATGATTATGATTATGATTATGATTATTATTATTAAGACTTACAACAGTGCCTTGAGACTTCCCTGATTTTCTACAACTAATGTTCGCTCCATCTCAGCAACTCTTTTGCAACTTTCTTTAGCTACACTTTCAACTATTGGTCCAATTTCTCTTTCATAAAATTTAAATATTTTATTAGACATGCTTGGTACATCAATGGTCAATAAATATTTGCTCATAGTGGCATGACCTCCTCCAGTATGAAGTGTACCTAGTAAAATAAATTTTTTATACTTCATTATCCAAATTTTTTACTAACAATAAATCAAAATCTTAATCTCAGCTGCTAAAATGAAGAGCTGTATGAGTTTATAGACGTTTTGTTGATAATGTGCTAAATTATTTTACATTACACATATATCTTTTATGAAACTTGGCATTACGATTGTGTATAAATGTTGTCAGATATTAAATACTATATAATAAATTGAAAACAGATTCTGTATGCATAGATTATATACATACCTAGCACACTTTTTGAATTAATATTAAATAACTTTTCTCCATTTTCACTTATATGGTATTCACTAGTAGGAACATCGTTTAGTAGTAAGCAGTCTTCACATCTCACTTTAAATATTGAGCCTAAACCTTTTTTCAATTCTAGTTCAATATTATTGAGACAGAACTTTCTTACAAAACTCGCACAACATATGACGAGCTAACACTTTCATGTCTATGATTCTACATCCCTCTATTATGCAACTTGTTTTTTCTTCTGTATCAATAATTTTTTTTTTACTTTTGCCGACAGCTATTTGACTAAGCTTCTGATTGTACTGCTTCTCACTAATAAACCGACCACACCATCGTCGCTTCATTTCTCAAAACTTTTTCGCACACCTCTCGAATAGTGCCAATGAACACCATAACCTATTTGGTTTGTTTTGATTTTTCCGTGCAGTCCGCCGCGGTCGCAGTCCGCACGTCGTAACAAGCGCAGGTTTGCATACACGATAAACTTTACTCGTTAGAGCGCGACGTTGCCACGTTTAGACACACAATTCGTACTCTCAAATATAATATTTTTAATACGATAATGATAATATCAATAACTTTATTCATTTTCTTAATCATTAATAGATTAAATAAAACCATTACTGTTTTTATGTTTGACCTGCATTGGCTAATTAGAAACTTCGTTTTTAAATAAGTTAAGTTGGCAGTCCTTAACTTCTAACTGCTATCAGTATTGTGCTTGTCTAATAACACAATATTTTCCTTTCATCCCCACTCCTCATTAACACTCCGGACCCACCTTAAATAGTACGAAAATAGTTTCTTCTTTACTGTGCACAAATATATATTCTATTAATTTTATGTATATGCAGACTTAGAAAGAAAAATTCAAAATGTTTCTACTAAATGTTAGAATGTAAAATTAATGAAGCTTGTTACTAAAACAAATGTTAGAATGCTTACAAATTTAAAATTTAAATAATTTTTAGAATAATTGGTTTTAGAATAATTGGTTTTAGAATAATTGGTTACTAACCGCAAGCCCAAACCGTGAATTCAAATTACGATGTATTGAATGATACATACAAATATTTAAAGTTCATATGTTCTAAACTTAATTTCTAAAAGTAAACTTTATTATACTATGCTCGAAATGGAAAAATCTGTCAATATATTGGTGCTTAGTTTCTATAAATATAATTACTTATATATGTAAATTTTGTATTTAATGTATAACCAAAAGTAATTAAAAGATATAGGTGAGATTATTCCACACATAATAATACGTGTTTAAAATTGAACAACCGAATTTAAACTGTATACGTATTGTAAAAAACAATTTGCTTTGTTAAAATTATTATTATACGTAGATACTGAAATTTACATCATTATTATGCAAATTATTGGTGTTCATAGAAATATCTTACGCAGTACATCAAATTTTTAAATATACAGTTTCAGGTATTAAATGCTACAGCATTTTTTATAGCAGGCTCCGTAATATTCATAATTTGAATTTTTGAATTTTGAATTTGAATTTATTGAACCAGAATAATACATTATATACAAGTGTCTACAAATGAACCTTGAGGAGAAAACAGCATTACTGTTTTCTGTACAAGGAATCTGGCTTTAAACAGAAGTATAAAATATAAATATTATAACACTTAATAACTGCTAAAACTAACAACTAAAACCGTTGCCTAAAACTAATTGCAGAAGTCTAAATGGGTTCAACTAACAAAATTTTAACCTCAGTTTTACTTTAGTTACGCAATATATCGCAAGATGGGCTTATTGACAGAATTCAATTTTTAATTTTCTTTTTTATGGTTAAGTAAGTGAGGTTAAGATTTTTTAGTTCATTTGGCAATAAGTTGAATATTTTTATAGCATTGTACGAAATACTTTTTTTGTCAATTTCAAGTTTTCTCTTCGGAAGATCAATCATTTTAAATCTTGTTGAAGAAATTGAATTACAATATCTCAATTTACGCCAATTATAATTAATAAGCAGTGTATTTATATAGTATATCTGTTTAATACTTGGAATAATAATACATTTTCGTATGAATTGTAAAATGTTTTCTTTATCAATGCATCAAATGCATTATAAATATATGTAGTATCTCATTGTTTGTTGATAATGGCTATAGCCAAATAATTATTTAAATGATTGAAAGTTCATTTTCCACGAAACTGTCCATTCAATCAATTACGCGCTTGCGCCCTTATCAGAGTTGTCATGCGTATGTCACTGTAGCTACTCGCTAGCTATACAGGAGTTGTATTAATTATACATATAATATATAACTCTAATGAAGGCGCACCAAAAATTTTGTTCTAAAAACTCCGCGATCACAAAGTGTATTATTAGTGCATAAGTGTAATTTTTTACAGGGTGGAACTTCTTTACAAAGTCGGAAAAATGTCCATATGAAAATTTTAATGATTTTTCAGTTTTACGATTTTGAAGTTCGGATTACATAAAAATTATTTTCTTATTTTGGATATGAAAATGTACCATTGTGAATTTTTTCAAAGTCGAAAACAACGATAGAACAGAAAAAAAATAAAAACCAAAAATCGTGTTTTATGCCGTATCTCGCATGTACATGGGCCCTTAGGGTTGAAAATTTTTTTGGAAGAGTTTTCGATAGTACCTTTGCAACGGCTTAGTTAAAATATACTGCTTAGGTGAGGGCCAATTTCATATGATTATTCGACTATAGCCTTTATAAAATATCCAAATTCAAATGTAAAATCGCTTTAACATTTGACCATATAATATTATTAATAAATATACTTCCAGCATTGTATGTTGCATGTTTTTTTGGTACATTTTAAATTTGACTTCGTGCAATTTGTGAATTTTTATCTGACTATTTAAAAAAATTATTGATAGATTTATTGTGATCAATGAATCGGAAGTACATTGATAAAACATTGAATTTCATATACACTAACTATAGGTGGATTCGCTGTGCTGTGATCGTGATGCATGAGGGCCGATTCTCTCAGAGAATTCATGCACGAGAACGATTGACATTTTTTATGGGCGTTTAAATTTGTGCAAATAGATTTGTCCAAAATCCATTTTTCTAGATATTATCATAATCGATTCTATTGAAAATATTTAAGGTTTAAATAATTGATTGCTTTTATTAATAGAACTTTTATTTTTTTACTATAACATTTTATAGCTATAAATATTAATATAGTTCTCAAATGAAGTAAAAGAAAGTCACAATAAAATTCGTAAAATAATGTTGAAATCTTTAGGTGTCATAATAATGTCATTGAGAGAAAGCAGGTGGAGCATTATATTACGGACAGTTTTGGTTTCATATTTTTTCTTTAAATTTTCAATATCTTAACATTTTTCGAGATGATCCCAAATCTGTGGACTACAGAAAATTGGGCTCAACTCGAAAAATGTTGAAATATTGAAAATTGAACGAAAAAAATATGAAATCGTAAATGTTGGTGAGTATACTCATCCTTAAGTACGTTAAAATAAATAACATTGGTTGCAAAATAAAATAGCACAGTGCCCTGAGATATCAAAGCTAAGACACTTTTCATTTTACATGGTATTGATTACGTAGGTCGGAAATCTCATATTCTGTAAGCATCTTCTTTTATCCTTTTCAGATATATCAGCTTATCTTTCTTTTGAATATAAAATACAAAAATATGAATCTGGTTTCTAAAAATAAATAAATCAGAGTTTTTAAAATTATTATTATAAATGGAAGCAATATATGGAAATTTTTTTTTTTTAAATTGTTATAAATATTTATATGTATGAGTTTTTACGTCATGTGTATAATAGAATAATGTTAAATATGTATCGCAGTAATATGCAATAGTTGCATCAATTAATTTAATAATAACTATCTTTTTATGGTGTAAGAAGTATTCGCGGTTTTTTTGCAATGCAATGTTATTAAACAGAGCATATTTAAAATATATTTGACGCAATCACAGTAGATTGCATAAAATCAATTAAATTCATACAATTCAAGGCTTTCATAATGCATATATGTAGCATAACACTGGACACTAGGAATGACTAGGAAGTTCCTTAAGTTGCTAGGCACTGCTTTCAAAGCTTGAGAAACTCACTAAACTCCTAATTACCGTAGGTCGATGGCTTGATTCCATATCGTATCTAGAACACAGTATAGCTGCGGCAGAGGAGAGATTTGGCTCCGACAGTATAGAACTTGCCAACGAGCTCAACAAAATTACGGACATGTGTATTCAGTACTTACGCGAGGAAACCAACACAAATACCAAACAATACAAGTAAAGCTAGTTGTTCTGGGGAAGATTCGAATTAATGAGTTTATGTCTCGCCAATTTCTATTGCTCTACTACTAACTGTTAAGCCCGACTATTTTCCTGTTTCAGGAACACCTTGAAAAAGACTCGACGCCTTCTAAACCGTGCTGAAGAGATCTTGACTCTGAATTACGGCCCATGGAACGAAGCTTGCCGCGAAATAACGGAGAAACAAGAAGATCTCGTGCCTTTGTTGACAAACTTAAACTTATAAAGTTTACCATTTACATTTACATTTACATTGACTGTGTTACTTTTTTTAAGACTTTTAAGAAGTTGTTCTAAACTTTTGCAGTGCAAATCATTTTTTACTAAGCAAACTTGTTTTGTTTTCTTAGGCATTCGTGGCCTTTTACTAGAAGGTTTTGTACCTGCTTTTTAGAGAAAATAATTATTTATTAATTTTTATACTTTGTACTTATAATAAAATAATATTTAATTCCATATGAATGCTGTGTAACTATATTTACAGTCCTTTTTTAAATTTCTAAGCATGCTGGATCTATAGTTATTATTTATTCATTTCTATAATGCCAAAGATTTTTCTTTTATATTTCAATGAATAATTATAATTTAACTTCTTTTATCAGTTCTTATGATGATTACACATAATACATCGTTAATCTTTAAATTTTTGAATCATTTTTTAATAGTGGTTTTCGGCTAACTGCATCAGTAAATAATCACTTCAAGTATTAGTTTCCTTTCTATCTTAATACCATTTTAAATGTTTTAGTAACGAAAAAACTATAATTTTTGACCGATTTGAACAAACCAAAGTTGGTTTTATGAACCACAATAAAATACAATTAATCACCTTATTAAATTTTTTATATACCCATCATTTTATGAAACGATTTCTAATATACGTATTTTTTAACTTATTAAAATTTTAACAATTAATTTAAAAAATCCAAATGTTAAACAAATTTAATTTTTTGTGATGCATAAAACAAACTTTAGTTTATTGAAATCGGCCAAGACTTACCGCTTTTTCATTTTTAAAGTGTTTAACATGGTACTAAGATAGAAGGGTAACAACTATTTTAAAGTTAATAAAATTATTTTGAAACTTTCCTTACAAGTAAAAATAATTTAATACTGATTGCTTCTCTTGTATTGACAAAGTAATAATTTAATGGATAATTTACCTATATTTACCTATATTATTTATATGAATACTTTGAACGCCTGCCATCAACATTACATAAATATTGGTATTATTTTAAAATTATTAATGCAATAGCATAGTTTTTTGTAAAATATTTTTAACAACTATTCAAATTCGAATATCTATTAAACTATTCTGGTAGAAATTAGACCATTTCTTTCTGGACAAAAAACTAATCAAAAAAATTTTCAATTAAAAAGTATTCAATTAAATTTTGCCAAAAAATATTTATTATTCCGTTAGTGCTGGTGGGATCTTGTAGAGCCCACTTATTTGTAGAAAACTGGCTTTGTTTTATACAAAAATGGTTTGATTTTCCATAAGGGCGGCTATTATTTTTTTAAGTTTTTTGTTAGTATATACATCTAAATTCTGTAATTGCGTTTACTCAGGAGGTATACAAAAATATAATGGCTATTTTCATATATATTTTTTAACGGATTCTTTGATTGCATAAAATTTTACGTACTATTTTTGAAAATATAAAATATGATAATTGTTTACAGGTTAATATGCAAAGTTGCAGTTGAGTGTAGGAAAAGTAAGTTTATGATAGAAAAAAATTGTTTTTAATGTAATTAGTTATACTTTAGTTACATTTAGCAGGCCTCTCAACTTTAGTTTTTCTCGTTTCTGAGGCTATGTAACTGTTAAATAACTGTAATATTATAAGGCCTTTATTTACGGACCTGTAAATGCTCGTTAAAATCTTAATTTTAGATCTATTATAGGCAGAACCTCTACATATCACTTGCAGTGTTGAATAATCATTTTTGACTAGACAGACTTGTTTTGTTTCCTTAGGCATTCGTGGCGTTTTAGTAGAAGGTTTTGTACTTGTTTTTTCGCGTTTATAATTATTTATTAATTTTTATTTTTTGTACTTATATAATAATCTTTAATTTTACACGAAAATTTTGTTGTATTATTTAGTTTTGTAAAAATATATGCCTTAACCCCCCCTGCGTCAGCATTTCTTTAAGCACACATGTGACAAACAAAATCGATTCTGAAGTATCCTATTAATTAAATAATTTTATATCCAACTCAGACCATCTTGCATCACAAGTATTCATATATTCTTTTCGTGGTCGCTGACGACATTCCAATTGCCTCATACAAAAGTTATAAGAAAAAATGTATTTACAAAAAAATTCCGTCGCAACGAGACATCTCGTCAGTTTGCGCAGGAGGTTGAAGGTCTGTCATGACTTGACGCTTTTGCAATCGCTTCATTTTATTTTCAATTAATTTTCTGCAGTTACTGTCATTTTTATATTTATTTGCGCAGTTATACAAAATTTCTCTAAGCTTGGAGAAGGTGAAAATTAAAAATTGGTTAATTAATAAAATTTCGGACACTGGAAAGGAAATCTTTTCGAGATTTCGTATACGAAATAGAAATTTTGAAAAACTAAGTTAATTTTTTCTCTAGAATGAATTTTGGAATTTTCAAAATTTAAACTGTTATTTTAACGATTCTTTATTGATTTACCATCTTAAAATCAGAAATTTATTTTGCATATTGTATGATTTGCACACTAAATGTAAATTACTATAACTTTTGGCAGTTATTGTATATAATAGGCTGGACTATCCTTAATATAATGTCCACACCGATGAAGGGTAAAAGTGTCTGCGCGGGTGCTGGGGAACAAAGGGAAGGTTCAATATTTGAAGTTGAACAAATTCCATTAGTGTTTTAGCCGGCGCAATAATTTGAGATTCGGGGAGCATTTGTGCAATATATTCGAGATTTTCATGTGTAAAACAAACTTGTGCATTTTAAGTTTATAGCTCGGCGAGTGCGCGCGTCCTCCGTATATACGAATATGACAGAGGGAGTGAGCCGCCGCACGTATAGCTTGCGTGTCTCTCCTACTCTCTCTCTCTCTCTCTCTCTCTCTCTCTAGGTGTAGAGAGAGAGAGAGAGAGAGAGAGAGAGAGAGAAAGAGAGAGAGAGAGAGAGCAAGAGCGAGAGAGCCGGAGGGTATATCTCTGCACGGCTTATCCCAAGTGACGGCAAGCCCTAGTTTATGATTACGATTAAGCCGAGCCAGTAGCTAGCTTTTGCCTTGCGTGCGAGTTGTCCGAGGGGGATGGTATTAATTATCGCAATGACGATAGAGGTAACCACCGCTCGTTGAATTTGGTCGAAGTGCTCTCTCCGGCAGTCACGCATTCACTCTGTGCATCCCTATACTGTGACCGTCTCATCCTCTCGCCTTCCTCTCTCTCTCTCTCTCTCTCTCTCTCTCTCTCTCTCTATTTCATCTTTGTCTCTTTCTCTTTAACTCACACCGGAACTCAGCCTCTATATTCGCAGGCATTGAGACTGCTGCTGCACGCGAACGGTCGCGAGCGTCTATATGTACGTCGGCACTCGGCACCACTATAGGACACCTATATAGCCTCGCCTGCGCACACACATATGTTCAGAAATCATCCTTCGCTATTCTCTGGCCTCCGTTCGCTCTGCAACTTCTCTTCTCGGCGTCTCCATCTCGCTCTCTCTCTCTCCCTCTCTCTCTGCTCGCTCTCGAATTTTTATCTCTCCCTCTCCCTCCTTCGCTCTTTCTCATATTTCCCTGGAGATGATGTTCGTCCAATAATCCAGCAGAACGCCAACTGCCCAAGAGGATTTCTCTCTTTGCGTGCTCTACTACTCTCTCCCTCTCTCATCCTAGCTACCAACTTCCACCTCTTTCCTCTTCTCTCTCTCTCTCTCTCTCTCTCTCTCTCTCTCTCTCGCCCCCGCTTGCTGGCTTCACTTTGTTTAAGATATTTCCGACGGTTTTATGCCAGGAGGCATTTCTTTCTTTGTACTGCTCTGGCCGGAGCAGCAGTTCCGCTATACCGCGCCGCGCGCAGCCTCCTTTTATACATTGCGTATTTTTATTAGCCATTAAAATGATAATACATTCTTCAAAAATATTCTGCGCATAAAAAATTCAAATGCTTTAATTTATATGCATGCGCGAAGCGTGCTTAATTGCGCGTTATATATGTAAAAATGGCATTTTTTTCATTTAAAAAAAATTATACAATCCCAGATACATCTCAAAGTTTTTACGAGCTATGCCCGCGCGCACCTCACTTCCTCCCCTATATACCTATGTGCACAGTAAAGCATTTTCCGAGGAGTGTAAAGTGAAGCGGCGGCACAGTGATTTCAGCGAGTTGGCCGGATCGGCGCGTGCAGTCCTTATAATCTCCCGATATACGACTATCCGCGGCGGCAAAAAAGCTAAATAAATCTATAAGCAGGATGTTGGAAGGGACGCGGAAGAAAGGGACTATAATGTACAGCAAGGGCCGACGCGCAGCAGCAGAGGCAAAAGTCCTGATTTGAATGCGTCGACAGCCTCCGCGCGCGCGCGCTCACGCCGTAGACTCTTTATGCGGCGGGATGAATTTCAAGTCGCACTTCCACCGCTATGGGAACATTGAAAAAGCTGATATCTTAGCCGCTCTGTCACGAAGCGGCAGTTTTGCACGATCGCGCGCGATATTCCTAATATATTCGACGTCGCGTTAAAAGGCAATCGTAAAAAAGGCGAGCTATAGAGCTTTACTGCCGGCGGAAGTAAGTTCTTTCTTCTATGGGAAGACAAGGCGAGCGCTCGAGTGTGGCCTTCGCAGCGCGTCCGAACTCGGCTACGCTCTACTCGGCGAAAGCTTTCGTATGGCCGCGCGGCCGTACAGTCAAGAGAGAGCGACAAGTCGTCGAGAGGCAAGAGGCCGTTCATAATGTTAGTGCGACCGACAATCCAGGTAAAAGCTTGCGAGGGGCGATTCGGGAGTGCGCGGCAAATGCCTCGGAAAAGAAAAACTACTACAGCCGACCTGCCTACTATATACCCAACCCAACCCTCCTTTCTACTTAATTTAAGGGCTTCGCCGCGTGGTTCGAATGTCGACGCATCCACAGCTTAGCAACGCACTTGACGTTTTATCTGCCTCATATGTCTGTTCTTGATGCGCGTCTATACTATATATAAGCCGCCGTTCGAAGCTACAGCCGTAAACGCTGCGCGAGGGACTCGTGGAAAATTGATCAAAAACCTAGGGTAGATGCCCCGATTCTATACATCTTTTATTATAGAATCAAACAAAATTCTACATTCGTACTACAGTTAAGAAAAACAAATTTTATGTTTCTATTACTGCGGACACCGTCTGCTTATCACAAGATCCTGCTCGGAAAAAAAACATTTCTTTTTTACAATATACAAGCGATACTTGCTAGTCAAGTCAGCAACTATTTGAAAAACATAATTAGATAATATTACTTTTAAGTAAAAGTTGTATATTTTGAATGATCATACGTTGCAAGTAACGTATTCTTTACTTAATAAAATATCAACAACATTATTATTATGATTATATTAATTAATAAGTATAGGTTAAGGAAAAAAAAATTTCAAATTTTTAAACTTCGTTTTTTCCAAGTTTAATCCATAATTACTGTTCGATTATAAAATATCAATGTTCATTTTGTTCATTTTTGAAAACTTAAGAGATCCACTAGTTTTTTTTATTTTTAAAATTAGTTAATTAAATACATGATCATAAATTAGTTATACAGTCGCATTAGCTATATTAGTTATATATAGGCATAACAAATTTTGAAAATGAAAAAACAATTTAACTCGGAAATTTTAGAATTCGGCAATAATTATGTATTAAACTTGGAAAAAACGAAGTTTAAAAAGTTGAATAATTATTATTCCTTAACCTTTATACATACTAATTGATATTATAAACGCAATAATAATGTTGTTGATGTTTTATTAAGTAAAGAATAAGTTACATATTTTCTTTGAAACAAGTAAATAAATATACATGTCATGCGAAAAAATATTTATTTTATCCAGAAAAAAATATTCATTTTAGTGAAATAAGTAGTGATCTATATGATAGAAAGTATTTTATTAATTAAAGAAATATTATGTTGATTTAATTAATATTTACTGATTAATAGACAATAATTTCTTACCGCGGGCTGCAACTAATTAAATATTTACTAGAATAATTATAATATTTTCTTGAATAAAAAGATTTAATTCGTGATTGATAAATAACAAGTCATTTTTTATCATAAATTGTAATTTAATAAATATTTGATTCCGATTGAATATTATTTGATGCGAAAGATTGCGTAATTGTAAAAATTAAATGGACGACTTAAATGGTTTTAGTAATCAATCAAATTTTTTATTCAACAATATCCGACGTTTTGGTTACTTTTTGTGGCGAAAAAACAATATAACGCTTTTCAAGAAAAGCTTTTACTTAAAATTAAGTATTTGCTTAAATTAAGAATATCTCCACTCATATAACAACTAGCTCCTACTACCCATTTCGAAATGTACTTGATGCGAATCATTATTTCATTAATATTATTGTCGATAACAATTACATTATTTTCTGTATTAAAATAAATTACTTCTAATTAAAATAAGTAATTTACATAATTCGAGTAAATATTTATTAAATAAAGCTATCTAAATTAATTAATAATTTATATTTACTATTATAGTAAAGTAATTATAGTAAATTACTTTTTATTAAATCAAATGAAAACCAGCTTTAAGGTGTTCCAAGAGTCAAACAAAGCATCAGATAGAACAATAAAATAAATGCAAAACAAAAGTATAACAATCCTAGAATCATAATCAATCAAAATTTTGGTGGGTCACCTTTAATTCTGAAAAGATATGAATGATTGAAGTTCGACGATTTTGCAACTCTACTTCGCGTCCGTGTTGATATTTATGGCTTTATAAAAGATCATGTGGGAAAGATTTTTCTGCCATATCTGTGATTAGATGACATAATATAAAAGCAAGCTAGAATTACAAAAATCCAAGATATTCGTCTAAAAAATGTTTTATGTTAACGATCATTTAAAAGAAATATTAAATAAAAACTTCTATGATTAATTAACCGAATATTATTTTATCTCTATAACTTCTATGTGACTTTCACCAAGAAACTATGCGCGTCATTGAACATACTAAATTCTTTTATGTTCATAAGTTATAAGTTATAAATTACTTTATAGTTATTTATTTAGCACATTAAAGGTGCAAGTCTCATTTTTTATTCAATATTTAGGTTATCAAACTCTCGTTTGATCAATAGATTCACTTTGATTAAACAAACAGTGAGTCTTATTACACATTTGTCTTTTATTGGTGTATATTTTTTCGAAACAAGATCCATTTGCGAAATTTGACAATTGTTAAAAGTTTCTTGAGTGACACTAACCTGTTTGAGCTACAAAAATGTTAAACTTCGTTTTACGTTTCAATAGTTTACTGTACTACAAAAATTCCAAAAGTTAACAAAGAAAGTATTTTACGGTCTTGGAGAATATACTACTAGCTCAATATCGGCATATTACTTTCTTATATTTATTGCAAACAAGTAAAGGAAGCAGCTATTAATCTTCGGAATTTTCTTTTCTAATAAATCAGTATTTTAGATGAAGTGTGCAGGACTGCGAAATTTCCGAAGGCTGCAATTTTTTATTCAATCATTGATTCACGACGATCTCTTGAGTTATCCAAGGTTGGTTGAGCACTTGAGTGCTCGTGGTCAAAGACATTCTATAGCTGTTGACTGGCTGCGTCTGGAAGCGTACCCTCTAAAATTCGATTATGCCGCTTCGGTTATTCGTGGTTCGGCAGGGGTATTACCGGCTTAAGAAAGATTGATTTGGCAATGATCTGTTTCCTGATCATCGGTTAAAGGTCACTTCAACTGAAAATGAAAAATCGAAAGAATTATTGATGACAAATTCATTTTATTTATTGTACGCTATAAATAACTAATAATTTATTATATCACAATAATGACGTTATTTTTTATAATCTGTACGTTTTTAGCAATATTTTAATCCTACTTCTTCATCTATATTATAGTTGTTAAATCTAATTTCCCTTTGTTAATCTCTGATTTTTAATATACTACTTATGTAATTTTAAAAAGTGCAACACTTTGTCTTAAGAGTGTTAAATATTTCTTTAAAGGTGCTTGAATATTGAAAAATAAAAGCATAATATAAATCTTAGCAGATTTTGATACAATAATAAGGCCGTTACATTATTATTACGTGTACCTTACGGTAAATAAATTCGAGAAACAATACATGCGCTACGTAAGTTCGGCTAACAGCCTGAACCGTTCCAAAGAAAAAAAAAATGGAAACTGAATAGTTTTTAATAATAGTAATCATGAAGAATATTTATATAGGGTAACTAGACCAGTGAATGAACAGATAAGGAAATTCCTGTCTTTTATTCAAAATTATAATACTTAAAAATTACTATTAAAGTGAAGTATCTTTTTGAATGGAAACTATATTATTTAAATTACATAAAATTTATAAAAAATTAATTAAAAATTATTTTAAACAATTTAAAAATAGCAAAAATCATCAAAAACTATTGAAAACCCAGTGAACGAACAACGAGTAAATGGGAAAGACCAGTGAATGAACATTAACAAAACCTCAAATTTTACCAAACCCTATCATAAGTTAATTTATTGAAAATACACTGGATGAATGTTTTTTCAGTAGATTCTTGTTAATTAAATATATAATAAATAAAAGTATGTTTTTCAAGAAACTTTATTAAACAAAATTTTAAATAGTCTTATTTCTAATGTAAGCAAAAAGAGAAATAAACACAAATTGTTAAACAACATTGAATACATAATAAGCATAGTAACATCTGTTTATAGAC